>APFE030631028.1:0-10293 GCA_000404065.3 Pinus taeda | reverse complement strand
TAACAATACTAAAGCTCTAAATAAATATAAATAGAAATATAATAAGAAAGCAGTACAAATCAGTAAAGCTATCAAAAAGTAAAAACAAAAGAAATAAAATAAGAAAGCAATAAAGTTGCATGTGGACACATGGAGTGTGTGCATGTGGTTCCCCTTCCAATGTTTGCTCTATTTAATAGATGCTGAGGAAGATGAGAGGCATTCCAGCATTCCATCATTCCATGATTTCATCATCCATTCTCTTGGGAGAATAATGTTATAAGGAAAGGATGCCTTGACAATAGTACGTAGATTGAGGGCTTGGGGGTGGCCAGTTGTAGCAAGATTTTGTGCAATTGAGCCTACGGTTGGGTGGAGAGTCGTCCCCAAGACTTTGTGGCAGGTAGCAGAATTCCACTAGCTTTCCATAGGTAAGTTGTCTCTCTTTACTCATATTTTAGTAATTTAATGTTAACTAGTTGATAAATTGCTTGTTGATTATAAATCACTTGATTAATCTAATTAATTATGTGTTGTTATTTCGGGGTTGTTACATAATTAAACTAGGAATAAAATTGAAATTTTGTTCTCATAGCAACTTGTAATAGTTAACTAAGTTAATTTGACTTAATTGGCTTAGGAAATTCAAGTTGGAAGTCTATCTAGAGTCATGTAGAGTGATCCCTAAATTTTAAGAGCTCAGGTTAAATATTTTTGAGTTGTAATTAGATAACTCAATCTAACTGGGTTATAGTCAGTTAAACTAGTTCTAACTGTTGGAGGAACTAGTAGAGGTCTAGTAGTGGAGTAGTGCACTGGTGCATCACCAATACCACATTAGTTAACTAAAGATTCACTCATAAATAACTTATGCATGTCAACTCAGAGGAAGATCCAGTTGAGATTAGATTTCAGGGACAATGTACTATTAGTTGTATAATTTTCCGAGTTGTACATATGGTGCATGCAATTAGTATAGGGCCTATGGTGGATTGCGTAGTTGTGGTGAGAGATTTTCCCAATTAAATATGGGCTAATTCCCTTAGGGATTGGCAAGGAAGTAGGGGCTTGGAAGGCTAGTAAATTGGTTAAGTGTTGGCCAGAGTCAACCTAGGAAGCAGAGAGATAGATTGTAATAGTGCAGGAATTGTTCAAGATGAAAAAGCATTGTATTTTCTTCTTAGGTCTTCTAGTTAAAGCAATATAGATAGTAAGGGGTTTAGCAGTTTCTTTCCCTAGAGAAATATTGTGTTATGTGTGATTGATATTATTCATTTTCTACTTATTGTTTTCATCGATCAATTTTGGTTTCCGCTGAGAAGATTAGAGTAGATTTTTGTCTTGTGTTTTAGCAAATCACATAAGCTATTGAATCTACAAGTAAAAATCTACATGGTATCGGAGCTGAAGACATTATAGAAGAGGAAAATTTGAGTTTGTTATGTAAGGGAAAATCGAATTTGCAAGTTGATAATTCAGAGTCAACAATATGGCTTTCTACAGTTTGAGACTTGAGTATGCCTTGGAGGGTAGTTAGAATTACATAGCCAGGAAGGACAGGATGGAGATAGTGCTGGAAGAAAATGGCCTCAAGGAATTCATAAACCATGACATTCTTAAGCCTCCAACATCAGATGCTAAATATTTGGCTGAATGGTGAAAGTGTGTGACAAAGGCGAGGAGGATTATCCTTGAGAGAGTTTGAAACCACATTGTCTCGAGTCTCCACGATAATGAAACTCCATATGTTATGTGGAAGGCATTGACGAACCTGTTTCAAAATAGCAGTGGCCATAAGAAGTTTGCACTAAAGGAAAAACTCAGAAAGATCAATATGGAGAAGGACGACTCAATTACGAATTACTTAAGCAAGTTCACCCATTGTTAGGATGAGCTTGGAAGTGTTGGGATTACTGTTGCCCAAGACAATATGGTGAGCCTATCTCTTCTAGGACTTCCCAAGAGTTGGCACAATTATAAGAACTCTGTCAATGGGAGGGAGAAGCGACCAGATTAGGAATAGTTATGGTTGGATTTGGTACAAGAAGACTTTCGATAGAACACTAGAGATGGGACCTCTTCCAAAGAAGTGGAAGAGGACTTTGCATTAGTCAGCAAAGGAGATAAATCAAAGGGAAAGAAGTACCAAGGCGAGGAGGGTGGCAAGAAGAAGGACTTGTCGAAAGTCAAGTGTTTTCATTATCATGAGTACATGCACTATGCCACAAATTTTTCGCAGAGGAAATAAAGCAAGAAGGAGCCAGCAATAGTGGAAACAGGTGAAGCTCTAGCTTCACAATTCAAATTTGATTTCACTCTCATTGCATGCATGACCAACATTGTAATGGGAAGCATGTGGTATCTCGACAATAGTGCCTCGTTTCATATGACGGGGAATAGAGATCTGTTTAGTGAATTTGTGGAGAAAGACCTCAAGTAGAACATAGAGTTTGGAGATGACGAGAGGTGTAGCGCTACCGAGATCAGTATAGTTACCTTTCAGACATAGTCTATCTCCCCTCTCAGAATCACAAATGTGATGTATGTTCCAGGCCTAAAGAAAAATATAGTTTATGTCACGTTATTGGAAGATTGTGGCCATGATGTGATTTTTAGTAAGGGAAAGGCTTTCCTTAGACACATCACCATGGGACAGGTGAAAAAAATCAGTGTGCAAGTGAAGAACCTGTATGCTGTTGAGGTCGAAGATGCATGCAAAATCTTGAGAAACAAGGCAAAGGTTAGAGACTTGGTGGTTGAGAGGGAGCATGAATTACCTCTCAACATGCAACCCCAGAAGAAACCTTAGAAGTAGTCTCAGAGAGTTGTGGAGAAGCCACAATCAGAGAAGCAAAGAGGAGACCAAGTGGAGAGATCCACTCAAGTAAATAAGAAGCAACCTCAAAAGCAACCTTAGAAAGTTGTGGAGCAACCATAATTGGAGAAGAAGTGAGGAGACCAAGTGGAGACATCCACTCAAGTAGAGACCTCTAGTAGGGGGTAGTTTAGAGCCAAGTGGGAAGAGGGAGCACATGCAACCATACCTCCAGGTGAGAGGTGGGGCAATGTGAAGCAATAGTCCCAAGAGTACAAATATTTGGGCAGGGTCCATTGAGATGTTTTGTTTCATGGAGCATTACCTTGCCATGGGAGCCCACAATACACAATAGTAGGATGGATTAGTGGCAGTTGATGCAATCATATGTCAGAGAGATAGAGATAGAGACTAGTAGAAGTCAAATACTGAGGAGTGTAGAAAAATGTTGACAATGGAGTAGGAGGCTCAGGATCAAAGTCAACAACAACATAGTTTTTCCATTAGATAGTGCAAACACAATTGATTTAGTTTATTTTGTTTGGATGCCTTTTGGTTGCAGATGTTGCAATAGAAACAACAAAAGTGACAAGTGTTGCATGTAGAACATTCCAAAGATACCGAAGTGGGATATAGTTGAATTCCTTTCTTGTTGAGAGGGAGTGTTGAAAATTGCAACAAGAAATGTTAGAAATAGCATCAAGAAAATCCTAATTTAATTTTCCTTGAATTAAATTAGGAATAAAATCGAAATTCTATTCTCATAGAAACTTGTAATAGTTAACTAAGTTAATTTGACTTAGTTGGCTTAGGATATTAAATTTGGAAGTCTATTTAGAGTCATTTCAAGTGATCCCAAAATTTTAGGGGCCACGTTGAGTTCTTTTGAGTTGTATTTAGATAACTCAGTGTAACTGAGTTATAGTAAGTTAAACTAGTTCTAACTATTGGAGGAACTAGTATAGGTCTAGTAGTGGAGTAGTGCATCAGTGCATCACCAGTACCACACTAGTTAACTGAAGATTCACTCATAAATAACTCATGCATATCAGTTAAGAGGAAGAAACAGTTGAGATTAGAGTTCAGGGACAATGTACTATTAGTTGTATAATTTTTCGAGTTGTACAAATGGTGCATGCAATCAGTAGAAGGCCTATGATGGATTGCACAATTATGGTAAGGGATTTTACCAATTAAATATGGCTAATTCCCTTAGGGATTACACAAGGATGTAGGGGCTTGGAAGGCTAGTAAATTGGCTATGTGTTGGCAAGAGTTAGCCTAGGAAGCAGAGAGTTTGATTGTACTAGTGCAGGATTTTTCAGGATGATCAAACATTGTATTTTCTTCTTAGATTTTCGAGTTAACGTAATATAGATAGTCGAGGTTTTTAGTAGTTGCTTTCCCTAGAGAAATATTGTGTTATGTGCAATTAATATTCTTCCCTTTCTTCTTATTGTTTTCATCGATCAATTTTGGTTTCCGTTGAGAAGAGTAGAGTAGATTCTTGTCTTGTGTTTTAGTAGATCACATAAGTTGTTAAATCTATAGGTAAAAATCTACGCAAAGTGCAAAAGAGAAAAAATTAAGAAGTCTGAAACAAATTTCTTTCCAGTTAATGCTTGGTTTGATGAATAATACAAAAAGGCAAGGAGAATGTGAAAAGAGTCAAACAAGGATAACATAAAGCTCAAAGCTTACAAGAAAATATTAAGAAAGAAAAGGGTCGATTTCATGGTTTCAAGGAGGGAAGAACTAATCTTCCTTGGGAAAAATAATCCCAAATTATTTTGGAAGGAGCTCCAACCGAGATTTAAGATGCAAACTGAAAATAGTATTACAACTTATAAATGGTTTGACTATGAAAGACAACTCTATGAGTAGGATCCCAAGGTTGACCCTCCCCGCTTGGTCGACACTGATACCAAATACTTCACACTACAAGAGGTAGAAATGGGTATCAAGAAGTTGGGTGTTGGAAAAAGAAAAAGACTTAGCTCCACTCCAAGCAAAGTATCTAAAGTGGGGCTCAAAGATTCTTGCACCTCACATTACAAAATTTTTCAACAACATCATACAACAGGGTTTCCTCACAGATTGGACAACTATTATGGAAATAACTCTTTTCAAGAGTGGTGACATCAATAATCCCTCCAATTATAGGACCATAATGATAAACCCTTTGTTTGCAAAGTTATTTGGAAGCATGCTAGAAAATAAAATCAGCAAGTGGGCAGAAGGAAGAGATAAGCGTGCTAAAGGGAAAGCATGCTTTATACCTAAACATTCCACAATTGATCATTGTATAACTTTAACGCACATCATTACAAAATTTTGGGAGAAAAAGGAATTTTTTTTTTTTTTGTTGCTTTGTTGATTTTAGAAAAACGTTTGACACAACTCCTAGGGATAAGCTTTGGCACAGAATGGAGGAACTTGAGGTTCCTAAACATTTGAGAGTAGCTACGCATAGGTTGTATGAAGAGGTGAAAGTCAAAATTAGAACTTCAGCAGACATTTCTAAAAGTTTTAGAAGTGACATCAGGGTCAAGCAAGGTTTCCCACTGTCTCCTACCATTTTTAGTTTATATATCGACAATATTGAGGAGTGGTTGAATTTGTAAGGGGGTGATGGTATCTATTTGGGCAATTTTGTTATAAGGCTTATTTTGTATGCAGATGACCTTATTCTGATTGCTAAATCTGCTCTTGGTTTGCAAGAGCACTTACTATCCCTTGAACATTTTTGTAGAATGATCTGATAATCACCCTATGGGTGACCTCAGTTAAAGATTTATTAAATGAAGGTATTACAGACTCATATGTTGGTGTGTGTCTCTGTTATTTAAGCAAAATATTGATCAGATTGCAACTACATAGACACTTGAAATGGAAAACAACAGAGAATCACAATAAGCAAATACAAAAACATAAGAATTTGATTAGGAGTTCACCCTATTCTCCAGGGCTACATCTCCGATCCAGCTCTCAGTGGTGGCCTTCTTTTATTGTGTCTTGAAGTAGAGAATTACAATTAAGGAGGTCAATGTGAGTCTCCTAAAATAGAATTTTCTTGGCAGGGTGGTTCTTGGATGCCCCAAGCCACTAGAGTACACAGACTCTTTTCCTTACTCGCACTATGACCTTCTGGTCTATAAGGGAGAGAGCCCAATGTGGTGCTTAGGTTGAACATATCCTCTCTGGGATGGCTTGAATCCTTCAAGATCTCTGGTGCTCGATGTTGCCTTTGGTCAGCTCCGCCCTCTGTCTTCCATTCTGTTGTTGCTTCACTGTCTTTCTTCTCTCTGTTCTTCCTTTCTGTGTTTTGTCCTCCTCTCGGGGTTTTGGTCGTCCTTCTGATTTTCCTATGAATGCCTCTAAGGCCATTCGTACCCATGGCTATTCGATTCCTCTTCCACTTCGCGACGGATCACCTGCTACAACTTTGCTTGGAGTTCCCTGTTCGGGGTCATCTTCAAGCTCACAGGGAGTGGCCACATGTCCTCCTATAGCTGCGCCAATTCGCTTCGTCGGTTAGGTTTTTCCATTACGTCGTGGAATGAGTCTTCTGCTACCTTGGCAGTCAAATCGAACGTCAAATATTTATAAACTGTGGCTTAATCCCCCATCAATTTTGCTTTCCCATCGGGTGCAATCTCAACTGTTAGATCTGGGGCCTCCAGATCCGACACAATACGCATGTTTCGTGTGGTTGACTTGCTCGACCGTTAGCGCGCGATCAACGGTGACTTTCACTCTCCTCCACTTGCCATGCATCGACCGCTGAGTGGGATCACTCTATTTTCACCAATTCCGCTTACCGTTTGAGGGTGCCCTCGATCAATACCGCCGATTTTGGAGCGGGTCCCGACTTTAGCGCTTTAGCCTTTTTCCCACGGTTTTCCGGCTCCCATGCGACCAAGTGCTAGAGGCTTCCCCATTTTTAAGGTTTTTTCCCAGCTTAGCACGTAATTGCGCATCAAAAACCTCCTCCGTTTCTCGATCCGGTCCTCCCAGTGGCTAAATTCGCCTCCCGCGCAGTCTCCATGGGCCTCGGTCAGCGCGCTTTGACTGAGGTCCTTGTCGTTCCACGCTGGCTACCATTGCCACTGGTTTAGAGGTGTTTTTGATTGCTGTTATAAATTATTTGAAGTTTGGCCTGACCTGCTATAGTCATGGCTCTGTTTATCACTCTTTATGGATCCAATTCAGATCATGACCTTCCCACTGAAAAGATTTTGGACCACAAAAAGTTGGTTTTCTTTCAAACATCAACTAAGTGAGGGTATTGCCGTCTCACTTGCCCAATCTCAATCCACTTTGCACTGCTCGGCTTCGAACCTTTGAGTCCAATTCTGAGGTACTCATCATCTCCTCTACATGTTGTCCTCACCTTCCTATCCAAGACTGTGTCTTCCTGCAATTCATTCAGATATTCAGGTAGCGGGTCATCAATAGAAGGCAATTGACTTTGCTCTTCAGGATCCTCAATCATTGAAGGTTCAAACAATCTCAAGCAATCTGCATTTACGACTGAGTAGATGTGCATGTAAGCTGGTAGACCAAGGCGAAAAGAATTTTCACCAATCTTCTCAAATATCCTAAAAGGTTCATACCTGATAGGCTTTAGCTTTTTACCTTCACCTTGCATCATGTCCTTGCTGATATACAACCAGACCTAGTCTCCAACTTGAAAACTATGCTCCATCTGATGCTTGTCATGCTTAGCCTTATATTTGGCTTGGCTCTTTTCCAGCTGTTCCTGTACTACTTGGTGGATCTCCTGGATTTGTTCAATGAACCTAGTTGCCTTGCCCACATCATTGTGTCCATCAACTATGGTATCTTTACCAAAGAGAAAATCCAAGGGAGACCTTGGTATGAAACCAAAATAGGTCTCAAAAGGAGATCTCTATGTAGAAGAGTGTTTTTCTTTATTGTAATCATGCTGCACATAACATAAGTGTTCATCCCAAAGCTTAGGATGTTTGTTGCAATATCCTCTGAGTAACTGGATCACTGTCCTGTTAACTGCCTCTGTCTGGCCATCGGTTTGTGGATGAAAAGTTGTGATTTTCTTCAGTTGGGTGTCCATCAGCTCCCACAGACTTGACCAAAACTTCCCTGCAAATCGAGTGTCTCGATCAGATACAATATAACTGGGTAATCCAAAATGAACCCATAAATGTTCAAATAATAGTTTTGCAGTTTGTTCAGCTGTAATTTGTTTATTACAAGGTATCAAAATACACATTTTGCTGAACCTATCCATAACCAAATACAAATAATCATGAACTTTCCTAGATTTAGGCAGTCCTCCAACAAAATCCATGGAAACACTTTCCCAAGGGTGATAAGGAACTAGTAATGGAGTGTACAAGCCTAGTTTTCTATTGTTGGGCTTGCTTTTAGCACACATAGTACACCCTTTTACATATCTAGAAATTGTCTCATTCATTTTCAGCCAATAACAAAATATTTGAAGCTGTGCAACTGTTTTACTTACCCCAAAGTGACCTGACATCAGAGAAGTGTGTGCCTCTCTAATTATCTTTACTCAGTTTGTGGAATGCTGAGTTTCCCACAATGATATAAGAGTTGGTCCTTCACATGATAATCCAATTCTTCTACCTTTTTGCCTTGACTCAAAGTTGCATATACATCTTTAAAATCTATATCTTGAGCATTTTGTTCAATGTAGCTTTCATGTAGGACATAATTATGCTTAAGTATAGTAGATGCATTTATAATAGGTCTAGACAACATGTCTGCAACTTTGTTATGTATGCCCTTTTTATATCCGATGACTAAATGAAACTGTTGTAGAAAACCCATCCACCTATAATGTCTTTATTGTTACAACTTAGTTTGGGAGTGTAGATATTGAAGTGGTTGATGATCAGTATGTATTACTGTCTCTTTTCCCATTAAGTATTGTTTCCAATTTTTCACACTCCGAACTAGTGCATATAATTCTTTATCATACATAGGATAGTTAACTACTGCAGGATTAAAAGTCTCAGAATGATAACATATGGGTTTACTGTGTTGTGTCAACACTGCTCCCATGGCATAGTCACTGGCATCTGTTTGGATCTCAAATGGTCTTTGTAGATCAGGAAGTGCTAGTAC
Organism: Pinus taeda; assembly: GCA_000404065.3. Lineage (NCBI taxonomy): Eukaryota > Viridiplantae > Streptophyta > Pinopsida > Pinales > Pinaceae > Pinus > Pinus taeda. The sequence goes on along the minus strand of APFE030631028.1, from coordinate 1,367 downwards.
AGGTGTTGAACTAATCTTTTCTTTCAAGGTGTCGAAGGCTTTCTAATGTTTGCCTCCCCACTAAAACAACTTGTTTAATCCTGTCAAAGCATGTAAGGGAGCTGCAATTAAGGAAAAGTTAAAGATGAACTTCCTCCAATATTGTGCGGCTCCTAAGAAGCTTCTCACTTCTGTAGCAGACTTGGGTTTAGGCCAGTTTACAATGACTGCCACTTTAGAGGGATCTATTTTCAATTCACCACCCCCTACTATATTAACCAAATAATTTAGAGATTTTTTGCCAAATTCACATTTTGAGAGTTTAACATAAAGTTTTTCTCTTTTCAAAACATCTAATGTCTTCTTAACATGCTTTAAGTGTTCTTCCCACGTTCTACTAAAAATCAGAATGTCATCCAGATACACAATAACGAATTCATCAAGAAAAGGTCTGAGTACATCATTCATTAATCTCATGAAATTAGCAGGGGCATTGGTCAAGCCAAAAGGCATAACCAGCCACTCATACAATCCCTACTTTGTTTTGAAAGTAGTCTTCTGTGAATCTTGCTCTGCAACTCTGACCTGATGGTATCCACTATGCAAATCAAGCTTGGTGAAATAAATAGCTTCCTATAATTGATCTAAAAGATCATCTATGTGAGGAAGGGGATAACAATTTTTGATTGTTATCTTATTCAGTGCTTAGTAGTCAATGCACATTCTCCATGAGCCATCTTTCTTTCTCACCAAAACGATTGGTGACCCACATGGTGACGTGCTAGGCCTGATAAACCCCTTTTCGAGCAACTCCTACACCTACCTCTTGATTTCAGCATTCTCTAAAGCAGACAACTTGTACATTCCAATGTTAGGCAATGGAACATCTTGTTGCAAAATAATATCATGTACTATTTCCTTTTTGGTTGGCAGACCTTTAGGTTCCTGAAATAGGACATCATACTCTGAAACAATCTTTTCTATATCAGCTTGTTGTTTAGCATTACAACCCTCAAATACATTGGTTTTATCAAGTTTCTTTTCCTTTACAACCATTAGTAAGAATTGTTTGCATGAATTTATCATTCTTTTCATCTGCCCTGAATTTGTGAGAGTATAATTATTCTTGAGCTTACGAGCTCTTACAAAGTATTCGATTCCATCTTTAACAAGTAGATACTTGTTCTTAGCTCTATAGAAAATAGCTTTTCTATCATACAAGTAAGGACTTCCTAAAACAATTCTGCATATATCCAAAGGAATTATGTCTAACTCAACCTCATCTACAAATGCTGACCCAAAAGAAAACTTGAGTTTGCATTGTCTAGTCACTTGTAGTTGTGCTTTATCATTCAACCATCCTAATGGGTATGGTTTCTTGTGAGATG
>APFE030631021.1:199372-291207 GCA_000404065.3 Pinus taeda | reverse complement strand
TTGATTACTAGTCAATGATGTGAACTGTTAACAAGTGTGAGAGAAACCACCAGTAATGTCAATGGCCCTCAAAGTACTTAGTACAATCCATGAAATGTGAATAAATGAGTCGATGTCGAACACGTCACAGAATCCTTTGTTCAAAGGTCAATGATACAACCTATCATCAAAGGCGAGAAACCTGCCATTGAGGCATGTAGATTCCAAGGTACTGATGATTTCTAGATCATCTTTCTAGATAATGAGTTGGAGTTGATAGAAAGCGATCCGTCGTTGACAAGCCCACAACACGAAATCATAGATGAAGTTTTGAAGAAATATATTTGGCAAGGACTAACTTAGGGATGGTCAAGATGGATGACAGATATTTTGCAAACGAATGGTTTATTTGAACTGACCTCTTGAACACATAACAACACTGCAGATGGTTTGGTGACAATTGACCCAAAGCTAATACCCAAAAACCGGCTGAAGAATTTCAATATGGTTTTATTAACTGTTAGGCAGAGGATTTCCCAACCCAGGTGAACAAAAAGTGTCGTGTTCAAGAGTGGTGAACTGCTTTTCTAAACCCAAAGTATAACAAACAGGTTCATTTTTCTCTCTTTTCCCCCACCATTTCTGGCAAGTACCTCTTTATTTTTGACAAGCTTGAGGAGGATAACATTTTCTTGATTATAAGCTCATCCTTCGGATGATTCCAACTTAGTTTAAAATTCGAACCCTAAGAAGGAGTGGTCCGTTCCTATTTGAAATTGAACAGGTCCTTTACTGTTAAATTTTAATGAGTCCAGTATAGGAGAAACTCGGTGTTTTTCAATTTTAGGGAGTCAAAATAAAAACTTAAGAAAACTCCATGGTTGTCCTTTTTCATAAATTTGTGTCCCCCAAGCCTGAAAAAGTATAAAATAATACTTGAGAGAACCACTTGATCATTACGATCAAGGAGTACTTTTCATAATTAGTGCCTTCAATCTAAAAAAGTAAAAAATCAATCGAAAACACGTCGTTTTATTACCAATATTTAACTTGAAATGAAAAAAGTCTGGCAATCTTTTTATGTTTATACGGTTAGAAAAGAGTTGTAAGTGGACCGTCTTTTTAATTCCGTTTTAACGAGTTTAAAAAGGGAAAAACTTGACAATCTTTTCATATTTTATGAGTCAGAAAAGAGCTTAAAGAGGACTCATCCTAGAGGAACGAGTGGTATAAAGGGTAGCAATTGGTTCTGACAATGGTGGAACTGCTCAAAACATGTAATGGTCAAGAGGTTGGCTAACAAAACCACTCATAACTACGGTCCCTCAAGAAAGGAAAACAAGCAAGTGAAATCATATGATCAGCCAAAGAGATGGTGGCGATGGAATGAAAGAAACCAAGGCTCATCTAACAGAATTTAGCGGATAAAGACGGCAATCACGAGATTTAAAATCAGATATGGGTTCATTTTTACACAAGCTTGAACCAAAGAGAACTTTGCTTGAAACAAAAAACCATGCTTGTTGTAAGTTCGCATGCCCCCAGCTTAATGACGCAAATTGAGGTACGTGCCCCCCAAGCTTTATTGCATTCAACCAGGAACTATGCCCCCCAAGCTTCATTGCATTCAACCAAGTGGAGGAAATGAAGGTTTACTTTCAAGTTCTTGAAAAGACTCGAAAAGGGAGTTGTTTCATTTTTTAATGAGGTTGACACAGGAAAAGAACTATCCTCAAAACCCTTGTTTCATTTTTTAAACGAGCTTGACACAAGACAAGGAACTATGCTCTAAAATCCTTGATTCATTTTTTAATGAGCTTGACACAAGACCAGGGACTATGCTCATAACTCCAGTTTCATTTTTTAACAAGGTTGAGACAAGACCAAACTATCCTCGCATGACTCCTTGTTTCATTTTCTAATGAGCTTGACACGAGATAAGGAACTATGCTCTAAAATCCTTGATTCATTTTTAACGAGCTTGACACGAAACCAGGAACTATGCTCATGACTCCTTGTTTCATTTTTTAACGAGCTTGACACAAGACAAGGAACTATGCTCTAAAATCCTTGATTCATTTTTAACGAGCTTGACACAAGACTAGGAACTATGCTCAAGACTCCTTGTTTCATTTTTTAACAAGCTTGACACAAGACCAGGAACCATGCTCATAACATCTAGTTTCATTTTTTAATGAGGTTGAGACAGGAACAAACTATCCTCACGACATCCAGTTTCATTTTTTAATGAGGTTGAGACGAGAAGAAACTATCCTTGCGACATCCAGTTTCATTTTTTAATGAGGTTGAGACGGGAAGAAACCATCCTCGCAACTGGTCAGGAATCAGAAAATGACTGTATAGCCTGATATGCAATTTCAAAGGGACTCATAGGCATCGTGCCATGAAATGAATCCACCTGAGAATTGGAAGGTACGATCCAAGGATCGTCAAAAGAAATAGCGTTTGATGAAATCATATTAATATCGACAATTGAAGGCGATATGTTAGGAGGAGGGATGGAAAAAGTTCCTAGTAAACCAGAATCTTTAATCAAACCTACTCCAACATCTTGGTAAGGGATAGTCATTTTATCGACAGGCTGAACACTATCTGTAGAGGCTGGGTCGGATGATAAATAACTCAGCTGGTCTATTGTAATGGTATTTCTGTTATAAGGAAACTTAACAAGGCGAAAGACCGATGAAACAATAGTAGTCATAGAGTAAGACCAACTGCGACCCAAGAGAAGGTTGTAATCTAGAGGGGCATCAACCACTTCCACATCTAGATTAACAGTTTTGCCTTCTACCCCTATAGGTAAATTTTCCAGAATACCAAAAGGAACCCTCGGCCATCAAAAGCCTTTAGAATCATCGGGGACTGATTGAGTGTAGGAGAACCAAGCGATCTCCAACACTGTGTTGGGCATGATTGCAGCACATCCAAAACTGACATTGCTAAAGGGGCAATGGCCAGGTCTTCAACAATGTTATAATCTTAAGTAGCTCGCATAGCTGATTTTTGAAATATACCTCTAGCAGGCGGTTTGGTTACTAAGTCTGGATTGGATTTCTCGATCTGAGGTGGATTGGGAACAAGAGGAGTTGAAGTTGATGGGTTTGAATTAGAAGATTCTGCTTCTTTACCATCAACAGGATTATTACTACCATAATCTTGCGATCGCGTCACAATCCTGACATGAGACATCATCATGATGGGTTCTTCTGAGGTATTTGAGGAAGAAGCAACCGTGTTTCTATCTTGAGTAGGCGAAGGGTCCTTCAATATAGTAGTCATTTGAGAATCTTTAACAAATTTCGAAAACTCTGCTCGATATGGGCATTCTTTAGTAAAATGATCCTCGTCGCAGATGAAACAAGGATAGTGAGGTTTTCATTTTTCGTCAATAGATTCATTTTTATTTGTTTTCTCTTTTGAATTTTGATCGTTTTTATTTTTCTCCTTCTCTTTACTACCGGATTTGGCTGCAGATGAATCTACGCCATGGACATTGGCAGAAACTTCAACGTAAGAATCTCCTTTCAGGGAAATAGGTAAAGTTATTGTAGGAGAAGAATTCTTTGAAGATTTCTTCTTGCTCTTAGAACTAACTGAACCAATCACACCATCAATGGCATGAGACCCTGAAGGAGTTGTAGTTTTCAGAATATCAGGGATTTTTTCGTGTAAAGTACCTGACTGCGTATAAACGAGGTCAAGGTACTGACCCTGAGCAATTACTTGCTCTTCAGTAACAACTCCTACCTTAGCTACATCCTCAGTGATTTTAGGTAATAATGATTTAATAAACCATTCTGCCAAAATTTGATCCGGAATGAAAACTTTCAGTAAACGCCTTCTACATCGCCAGTCATGAATATGATCACAAATATATGTGGACGTAGATTGTTTTAATGAAGTTAATAATTCCGTGCCATTGTCGTATCTGACAAACAAATGAAAATGAGTTAAGAAAGAAGTAGCTAACTAACTAAAATTATAAAAAGAGCCTCGTGTTAACTCAATGTACCATTTGGCAGCAAGACCAATCAGAGTTCTTTGAAAAAGACGTAAACGAATTGAATCATCTATGATAGAATTATATGCACACCAGAGGTGATAAGTCATCACATGATTCGACGGATCCTCTCCTGACTTACCCTCAAACTTCGAGATATCACTGGGCAACTTATTAGGCATTTGCAGCCAATACAGAAGATAATAAATCAGATCGTTCGTAAGGCGCGACAAATCAGGTAAATCCAAAGTTGCAATAAATGGTAACTGACGGTTAGGTTCACGAAAACCTTGTGGAATGAGACCAGTTCCAGGAGGAGGATATCCATGATAACCTGGAATCAGATTTGCATTAGGAATGTTAGAACCTCCTGGGAAACCAGGATTAACCAGACCAAACTAGGGTTGTTGATACTGCTGATAAGTATAGCTAGGGTACGGTTGATTCTAATAAACTGGATTTTGTATAGTAGGACTAGATTGATTCTGTTCCTGGTACGGCTGACTCATGGAAATTGTACTTAGACTAGCTTGTATTGAAGGCATCTGGACCGAAGTCTGAATCGTAGGTCCTGATTGGGGTACAGAGACTTGAGGAGTTGACAATGATGTAGGGATAGTAGAAACCAGAGCTACTGATACTCCAGAAGTAGGTATGGTAGATTGAATAGAAAATGCAACAATTGCAGCAGCAGTTCGAGGCGGAGTCTAAGGTGAACTAGGCCTAGGCTGATGAACTACACTAGGTGCAGAGGTTTGAACCATAGGTTGGACAGGTTGCTGGGTTGAACCAGAAACCAAAGGTTGTCTAGCTTGATTGGATAATTGCACATTAGATTGCAAAGTCTGTTGAGTTTGAGATGGATCCCACACCATATTCATTCTAGGACCCATAAAATGTTGTACATAACGAGAACCATAACTTGGTTGAACGCAGGGTTGATAATTAGGAGGTACATTTCCAGTTCCTTGTAAAAATGACTGACCAAAAGGCGGTTGGAAACCTTGAGTTGGGTACTGACCTTGAGGTTGATAACCCTGAGGTATGTACTGAATCTGGGTTTGAAAAGCATCCTAAGGAATATGGGGTTGACCTTGGGGTATGTACTGTCCTGAAGGTTGATAACGTTGAGGTAGCCCTCCAAGCGGAAACTGACTAGCTTGGGGTTGCCCCCCAGGCGATAACTGACTACCTTGAGGTTGCCCCCCAGGCAGTAAATGACTACCTTGACCCCCAAGCGGTAACTGACTACCTTGCCCCCTAGGCGGTAACTGACTACCTTGAGGTTGCGGATTTGGAATACTACCAGACATCATAAAAATATGTTCTACGCTCAACGTTTTAGCTCCATTATAACCAGGTGATAACTGATATTCAGTTGGTCGAGGAGTTGCTCCTGAAAAAGTACCAGAAAGTGACTGGTACCCCAAAGGAACAGTAGGACCGCCATATAAAAATGTTTTCGGTGATTGGGAAAAAATTGATGGCTGTCTCGACATGATTAATCAAGGATAATAATCTCTGGGTGTATGATGAAAGTGATCATGCGCAAACAAAGAAAATTTTAATAAAACCACCTAAAGTCTTGAAAGAACCAAACAATTGAATCACATGCCTAAACAATCTAAGAGTTCAAACCACACACAAACAGTAACTTTTCGTACCGAAAACAGTAGTTGGCGATGAAATCCAATGTCACAGAATTCAATACAGAAAAGGCGGTTGGAATAGTTAACCCGACAACCTTCTTAATGAAATAGACTGGCACAAGTTTCTTCACATAACCATCTCGAGTGAAGAGAACCCCCCAGAGAGTCCAAGTGAGTCTAGTCGACGTCTGTTCCAGGTACAGTGAGACTCGTCCTTCACCATCACCTTAGGAAAGAATCTTAAGATTATGGTCACTAAGGTTACCAACAATAACAAATACAACTAGGGGAACAGTCTACGATCCGATCTACGCGCAAGGGTAGAGTAGCAAAGCTCAATCCCCTTGAAGGCTTCTCAACATGATTAATCCGATATTTACCAACAAGTGACCCTAGGCTCCTCGACAATGGTTAATCCAAGGTTTACCGTTTTTAATATGTGAAAATATTCTATCTTTCCCAATGAGACAAACTTGATTGTCTCAAAGGTTCGGACATGATCTCGTGATTGACTCCTTTAAGAGGAGCTTCCCAGATTATATCAATTACAATTGGATTTATTTCCTACCACAAGATACAGCTACTTGTTTGTTTTAACTATCTTGGAGAGTTAATTACTCCCTACTCCAAGATACTAGCCTAAGCTATATTGGTGATAAGAGCCCTAGAAATAAAAAGATTGCTAGATGAATTTTAATTAAGCATTATTTTTATTGGTTGTTTCTTAAGTCAATAGGTATGGAGATGAAACTTTGACGGTGTGAAGACTCGACACTAAAAAACACTAAAAAATGCACCTAAGATGATAAACAATTCGTTTTTCCTTTCAATAAATCTCTAGCTAAAGGAAGAGTTGAGAATGCAATTTCTTGAAAAACAAATATTTCCTTCAACATATAAATGAAAAGAAAACCTTTTTGTCTTTTTCCACAAACTCAAAGCGAAGCTACTAATTATGCTCACAAAAATGAATCCCTTTTCTTTTCAACACTCAAAACTACAGAAAACAATTCTTTCAAAAGAGAAACTATAATTCCTAGAAAATACACTCAAAACTATGAAAAATCTAATCTTGAGATCTAAACTTCTAAAAACCTAATTGAAATAAAAGCTTCAAATGTTTTTGAGGATGTTTTACTTAGTTATTCAGTAAACTAAGGATTAATTCGTTCATAATAACAAATCAATCAAAAAACACCCAGCTATGTTTTCTTTTATAAAAATGAAATTCACAACTTATGACCAAGTTCGTTCAAAGATTTGCAAAGAGAAGCGAAATCTATTTCTCACCAAGGGAAGATTTCACAAACCAACCAGACTCATCAAAAAGACAATAGATACCAAGGTGATCTAAGGTTTCTTTGGCTTCTAATCCTTAAGTCACTATAAAGACCGAGTGAAAACCAATCCAGGCATGCAAAACTTCTAGAAGTTCACCTAAAACAAAACACCAATGGAACTTACTCACGAGAGACTTTTCACAAGATATATGCAGATCTAGACAGAGACTAAAAGTAATAAAAGAACCTAAACTTGACTGGATGAAAATATTTTAGGTCTTTCAAAAATTTGACAGGGTCCGTAGGCTTCCAGTAAAACCAGATGTGGTACCGCTCTGTGCAGTAAAGTAATGTAGTGCGGAGAGGTCCGCACTGTAATATAAACAGAAGATGCGGTCCTCTTAAAAATTTCTAAAAAAAAAAACAATCTAGGACCTAAAAACTACCCAATCCCACACACATCAAGTGAAAACTAGAAACAAAAATCAAGTTTCTCAAGTCAAAGACAAAGGAAAATTAAAAAACCAAATCCAGTTCCCCAGTGGAGTCGCCAATTTGTTCGCCGGATAAATCGTTCTTGCAGACAAGGCCGATCTCCCTAGTATCAACATATATCTAGCAACAAGCAGGACAAGCAAATCTACCTTTCTTTAAACATATTGCAATTCATTAATAAAAACTAAGAGGTGTATTAGACCCTACCTTAAGTCCAATGCTAGTTTGTGGCAGCCATGCTCCAACAGACCCGAAAGAGTTTCCTTTTAAGAATCTGCAATCACAAACAAGCACACATCAAATAACACCTACATAGGTAATATAATAAATCATGTTCATAATGGTGATCAAGGAATCCATGAAATAAACCATAAAACACAGCTTATTGAGAAAAATAAACTTGATTGTATTAACTTTGAAATAGAAGAACTTTACAACCTTTGGTGCCTTGATGCTGTACAAGCTCTTCCCAGGGTCCAAACAGGAATCTCCTCTACTTTGACAAGCCTCACTCTCTTCCAAATGAGATCAAAAGGTATGTAATATCTCCTCTCAAAAGCTCAATTAGGAAGCCTAAGTTCCAGTAGCATTTACCCTAAAAAATATTCAGCTTTCAACCTCCTATGTAACCAGCCCAACGCTTCATTTTGCAGTGCAAAGGAAGGAGGTTACAGGTCCGCCATTGAAGGGATAAAGTCCTCCTTCAAAGGGATAAGCTCCTCACATCAAGGGGTTAGCTCCTTAAGGTATGGGATGCATGAACCCTCAAGGAGCGAACTTGCCACCTCAAGATTCCCTCTAGAAGCTTCTAGAAATGACTCAAAGTGAGTTTTTAAGAATTTACTTGCGCCTTTTTAACTTTTACAGGGGTCTGCACCCATAACATAGAGACAGAGCGGTCAGGTGCACAGGGGACATGACCAATAGGTGCGGTACCGCAGGTAATGCTAAGAGAAAGTGCGGAACCAAAGTTTTAGAGATTTTTAAGGTCTTTCTCTTATTTTCAAGGCTTGATATGAAGAACTGAGGTTTAAGACTTCCAAAGGAGGAAGGTATGAGTGATGATAGACTCACACTAATTGCAGAATGTCAAGTTGACAATTTTTGTGCAACAAGAATGTAAGGCATTGGATGCCAAGGGAAGTGTAGGAGGATTGTCAATTATCTGGGACACCATATCTATCTCCTTTGGCTCTTGGATATCCTTCCCCAACTCTCTTTCAGGACAATTCAAATGTATTGGCTCCATAGTGAAGGCCTAGTTAACACGGGTTAATGATCCTACTCTCCTGGGGACAAAGCCAAGTTTCCTTAGTAGTTTACAAAGGTTAAGAGAAATTCTGGGTAAGGACAATTGGATCCTTATGGGAGATTTCAACATGATCAAGAACTTCGGTGAAAATAAAGAAGGAGTTCCCCAACTAGATCCTATTTCTCATTGCTTTCAGGAAATTATTCAATATCTAAAAGTAGAAGACATAAATTTTATTAATGGCATCTTCACATGGAAAAATCGTCGAGAGGGTAAGCACCAGATTGCATCATGTTTGGATCGCTTCCTCATCGTAGATGATATCGTCCAACAAGATCTTTATCTTCAAGCTTCTATTCTTCCATGCTTTGGATTATACCATTAGCCCATCTGTCCGGAATTTGACCTAAGAATGGCCCCAAGAAATAGGCCTTTTTTCTTTGAGGTGTTTTGGCTTGAAAGGCCTAATTTCATAGCAAAATTAGAGGAATGGTGGAAGGATATCATGATATCAAGGCGAATTCAGATGGAAACTTTCTAGCTGGAGTTGAAGTAGCTCAAGAAAAGGTAAAATCTTGGAATCATTTTGATTTTGGTAACATTCACAAAGGATAGAGGCAACTGGATGAGGAAATGTGGTCAATCCAACAGAGAATTATCCTAGAAGTCCGGAAGGAGACTCTTGCAGCACAGGAGGGCTAGGTCCTAAATGCTATGGAGAGAAGAAGGAAACATGAGGATATCCCATGGAGACAAAAATCAAAAGTACAGTGACTCAAAGAGTGGGAGCACAACACAAATTTATTCCATAGAACCATGTTAAAGCATCGATAGGTTAACCAAATATTCTCCCTCAATGGCTCAGGAGGACAATGACTTATCCATCACAAGGAAATTTTAGAAGAGTTTATCTCCCATTTCCACTCTCTGTTCATAGAACCAAGGGTGGAGAGAAGTGAGGCCATCTCCAAAGTCAAATAATGTATCCCTCAATTAATTACAATGTATTTGAATGAGGCCTTCATGGGGGAGATCTCCTTTGCAGAAGTAGAAAAGATCATCCGTGTTCTCCCTTCAAGTAAATCTCCTGGTCCCGATGGATTCACCTCATATTTCCTTAAAGATGGTTGCCATTTCCTCGAGCTAGAAATACATGAATTGGTTGATGAATCTCGTCGAACCCAAAGAATATAGTCAAGACTCAATTCCACCATATGAAAATCAATCATGGTCAACCATGGTACAATGTTGCACTGTGACAAAAATGATCACAATATGAAAATTAAGCATGGTAAACCATGGTGAACCATTTTTACTTTAGGGTTTATAATATTTATCTTAGGGTTTATATACCTTGGGATTATAATATTAATCCCTTGCCTTTAACATTATTCCAATGGTTTTATAATCCCAGGGAATTTTAGTATAATCCCTTCAGTTTATATTATCAATCCCTTGAGTTTATTACTGTACAAGGGTTCATATTTCTAGGGTATAATATTATTCATATGGTTTTTAATATTAGTCTTAGGGTTTAATATAAATCCATTGGGTTTATAGTCATTGTCCAACCGAATGTCACGTTGTGAGAAATATTGTCTCAATATGAAAATCAACCATGGTCAACCATGGTCCAAAGTTGCATTGTGATAAAGATTGCCTCAATATGAAAATCAACCATGGTAAACCATGCTCAACCATATTTATTTTAGGGTTTATAATATTTATATTAGTGTTTATATACCTTGGGATTATAATATTAATCCCTTGGGTTTAATATTATTCCCTTGGGTTTATAAGCCCCTATGATTTTAGTATTAATCCCTTGGGTTTATAATATGAATCCCTTGAGTTTATTAATCTAAGGGTTCATATTCCTTGTGTATAATATTATTCATAATGTTTATAATATTAACTCTTGAGATTAATATAAATCCCTTGGCTTTATAATCATGGTCAACCATCATCAACTCTTGTCAACCATGATCAATTTTGGTCAACCATGATCCGACGTCGCATTGTGACAAATATTGTCTAAATCAAGGTAAATTTAATGTGTAGTTAAAGTAAAATAAATTTTGTGAAAATAATTCTAACAAAGATTGTCTCAATATGAAAATGAGTGATGGTCAACCATGGCCAACCATGGTGAACCATGGTCCAACGTCGTATAGCAACAAATATTATTTCAATATATGAATAAACCATGGTGAACCATGTTTATTAGAGCATTTATAATATTTATCATAGAGTTTATATACCATGGTTTATAATATTTATTTTATGATTTTTGATAGGATTTAATCGATATGGAAATCAATTGTGGTCAACCATGATCCAACGTCACATTGTGACAAATATTGTCTCAATATGAAAATCAACCATGGTCGACCATGGTAAAACGTTGCATTGTGATAATGATTGTCTCAATATGAAATCAGTCATGGTCAACCATGTTCAACCATGTTAATTCTAGCATTTATAATATTTATCTTAGGGTTTATACACCATGGGGGTTTATATATATTAATCTCTTTTCGTTAATAATATATCCTTACATTTATAATCCCTTGGGGTTTTAGTATTAATCCCTTGGGGTTTAGTATTAATCCCTCGGGTTTATAATATCAATCCCTTGTGTTTATTAATCTAAGAGTTCGTTTTCTTAGCATATAATATTATTCATATGGTTTATTATTAATTAATACTACTAGAGAGATTGTATTTCCAATTAATTACATCATTAACTTAATGATGAGATTAATCTGAAAGAAAACCTCTATCGATATAGATCACAAAAGTCTAAGATCAAGAATTAATACTATTCCTATTATTAATTAATAATATTATTAATTAATTAAATAATATTAAATATTAAATATTAATTAAAATAAATTCAAAATTCAAAATTGCTAGCTAACGGTGGTTTTCTTCACTGATGTTGAACATGTAACTATGTTTTATTACTTCTTCTAGTCTAGGTGTTTTATATTTTGTCCCCCGAGCCATCTTTGGGAGACCTGGGAAGGGTACTATTCTGAATTATAGATATTGCGTCTATAAGTCTGCAAGGAGCCTTGTTGCATTTGTGTGCTTAGTTATAGTCATCGTTTTCAAAAGTCTAGTTCTTGGGGATGCTTCATTTCTCCCCTATGTGGTATGAGCCATTTGAATTGTTTCCATTCTGGGGTCGGTGTTTCGTGAGTTTGCTCTCAGTTTACTTGGGTGGTAGTTGTTTTCATCTATGGGTTAGTGGGCTACTGGGCAGTGTCTTTTCTAGGAAGGCATTGGATTTCTGGGAAGTCCCTCCTAATCTATCTCTAAACCTTCCCTAGTGTGGTTTCTATCAATTCTAAGACCAACATGTCATATTATTCTTCTGGTTTTTGTTCTCACCTCTATTCTAGCAGGATTTTTTAGGGGTGCTCGAAGGCCCTGTCATTCATCCCTTTTGTTGTGAAAGCAATGCCATGCAAAAGAGGGAGGCTTCGCCATGAGGGTGGAGATCACTTCAATGCAGGTTGCCCAACTCATCTTCTGGAACTTTACTAGCTTGGAACATAAGGGCGAAGTGGCACATTCTATAGCTTGTATCATGGATTCAACTTCCATTGACTCCATAATAGAGAAACTACGAGATATACAAATTAATATGGACATCATTCGTGTTCACAAGTATGAATGTCGTAATGAATTAGTTTCATACATGAATGAAATACAATTTAGATAGAATGAGATATTTAAACAACTCGATAGCCTTCTTCGGAGCCATCACAGAATGAATGACCACCTCCACTTGGAAGCCCGGGTGGAACATATTAATTTTCATATGCATGAATGCGTTGGCTATTTTGCATCTCCCCCTGTATTCCGTCCCAATCACCCTCTCCAGTTACCTATTAGATATGAGACTGGAACGGAACTCCTAACCAACTTTAAACAAACTACTGCTACCCATATATCAAATCATATTCATGAATGGCGACGTTGTCGTCGAATGGTTAACACATATGTTCCTAATCAGCGTTTTGTTGAGTGATTAATAAAATCCTTGTTTCCACCAATCACCAAGGATGTGGAAAAAGGTGGAGTTGTCACAGAAGAGAAAGTAATTGTTCATGCCCAATACTTCGATTTTATTTACACACAATCTGGCATGCTATACGATAAAATTCCCAATGGACCTTGACCATCTTTCACTGTTCCTCCTCCTCCACAATCGAGTAAAGACTCTCATGTCAACGATGGTGTGATCGGTTCTTTGAGCACACAAACCGCAAGAAGACCATTTGTTAAAACTCTTGCTTCCAAATTTAATGTTGCGTCATCTGACAAAAAGGCAAAAACAAAAGCAACTAGGGGTCAAGAAGAAGGGGAAAACAAGAAGAAACAAGATAATTTCCCTCAAGAGAAATCATCCAATTCCTCTACTTCGGCAAGGAAACCTCATTATCCATGTCTAATCTATAATGATGAGCATTTTACAAGAGATTGTCCGCACCGCTCAGAAGTCTCTAAACTTCTAAAAACTTCTAACACATTTGCAAACCCAAAGACACATTTGTTTGCAACAAAACATGCTTCCACATCCCAAGTACTCATGTTATCCATCACAAAGCCACAAAATGAAGTTTTGGTATCAACGAGAAATAAATATTACGGAAATCCACTGTCATCATTGAATAAACAGGCCACTAATCAACCTATCCTTCGACCTTGACTTCATTTAAAAATATTCCACCACCTATTCCACTAGAATTGACAATAAAACCACCAAAGGGAGTTGTGCATAAATTGGCATTTAACCCTCGAGCTTGAGCAGCTCAGAACTATAACATAGTGGAAGATTTTGCTCAATCACCTTTTCCTATGTTAGCACTCGAGGTGTTACAAAAATGTCCCTCCCAAAAGTAGGCTTTACTGTTAGCAATTGGCGGGATAGACCCTACAAATTCCAATCTTGTGGTTTTTAACCATGCAGGATATACACCACAGTTACCCACGCAATTATATTTCCTAATTCAAGTAAAAGCTCTCAATAAGAATGTTCACTGAACTATTATTGATGAGGGGGCATCTACTTGCATTATGTAACGAACTGTTGGAAAACACTTGGTTCGCCGCTGTTGTCACGATCACCAACAACGTTAAAATATTTTGACAGATGAACATATACTCCTTGTGGGATTTTGAGTGACCTGCAAATCGAACTACAGGGAAAAATAGTTACTGTTGAAGTTGAGGTAGTTGGCGGACCCCTCGATTACAACATTTTACTGGGAAGGCCATGGGTATATGATATGATTGATGTGGTTTCCATGTACTTCCATACTATTTCATTCTCTCATAAGGGTGGAATCACAGTTTTCGATCAGCTTGCCTTCTTTGCCAATACTTCACAAGCTATAGGAAGCATTCCATTGGTACACGGACCTCCGCTGTCACTTCAATGTGTTGTAGTAGGTCTCTTTAAAGATCCTTCCCTAATGGGTACTTTTACACTACTATCACCATTTGATTTGGTGGAAGTGGCAAGAGTAGAGACTTGCAACATGATTTCCTCCACCTCATCTGATTTAAGGAGGATTACCAACAATTTTGAAGTTGATAGTTATACTGAGGTTATGCCACTAAGCCCCATTGAGCTAGCATAGAAATCAAATTTTCTGGCTTGTGCGGCAAACTCAAATCCACATTCACCAATTGTATGGGTATATTATTCATTAGAATATGGTACTTCTTTGGATCCTTTTTCATGTATACATTCTACGAATGAAGGAATCATCCAATCAATGATGGTAGGAGAAGAACCTTGAGAAGATTATCATCATTGTTCCCATCTTCCAGATGATATCTAAGATTATTCAAATGAAATAAACCACCCTTCAGTTGTTGATTTCCTTTTGAATTCAATTTTCATAGACACAGTAGTATCTGAGCGAAACCTGTCAAATATTGAGAAAACATTTCTATTAATATTTCGACCAAACCTAATGTTGTGGAGAACATTCATGTCGGAAAATCTTGTTCTCCATCAAAACTTGATAGTTACAGTAATCTCTTTCGTGAATTTTGAGATATATTTGCATGGTGTTACGAGGAGATGCTAGGCATTGACTCTAGTTTTGTTGAAAATGAAATCAAAATGTACCCTGATGTCAAGCCAGTACAACAACAACTTCAACCTGTTCATCCAAGGAAGGCCATTGTAATTAAACCAGAAGTTGAAAAAATTTTGCGTGTTGGTTTCATTTACCCTATACCTCTTACTGACTAGGTTTTCCACATTGCTCCTGTCATGAAGAAACAAGGGACAATTCGAGTGTGCGTCAATTATAGGGATGTAAATTAGGCATGTCTAAAGGACAATTATCCTACTCCTTTTATCGACAAGATTATTGACAAATGTGCTAGATGTGAAATATTCTCATTTATGGATGGTTTTTCTGGCTATAATCAAATCAATATCCGCCCACAGGACCAATCTAAAACAACTTTTATTTGTCCATGGGGGACATTCGCATATAATAAATTCCCATTCAAGTTGAAGAATGCAGGGGCCACATTTCAGAGGGAAATGAACTATGCCTTCCATGACATCAAGAACATTGTTCAACCTTACTTTGAAGATTTACCTGCTCATTC
This sequence comes from Pinus taeda, assembly GCA_000404065.3. Classification (NCBI taxonomy): domain Eukaryota; kingdom Viridiplantae; phylum Streptophyta; class Pinopsida; order Pinales; family Pinaceae; genus Pinus; species Pinus taeda. The sequence goes on along the minus strand of APFE030631021.1, from coordinate 275,886 downwards.
ACAAAAGTGGACTGATCACCCAAAACATTTGAGAGAAAAATTTTTATGGTGCCAACACTACAAGATATGACTCAATCCACACAAATGTGTGTTTTGTGTTGGTTCTGGTCGATTGCTTGGATTTGTAGTGTCTAGAGAGGGGATTCGACTTGATCCATTAAAGGTTTAGGCAATTCTTGATCTGCCTCCACCTTCAAATATTTTATAGTTACAAAGACTCCAAGGGAAGGCTAACTTCTGATGAGGTTTATTCCTAATTATGTTGAGATGGCTAAAGATTTTACGCGTCTTTTGGAAAAGGAGATACCCTTCCACTGGGATCAGGTTACACGAGATTCTTTTGATTCTCTTAAAGATACCTTGATTAGAGATTCATTAATGTATTCTCCAAATTATCAAAATGACTATTACCTGTATCTCGTTGCTGCACATACAACTATTGCGATGGTTTTAGTCCAAGAGGAAAATGGGATTGAACATCTGATTTATTATTTGAGCCCCAATCTCAATGATGCAGAAAGTAATTACTCTTATGTCGATAAACTAGGTTTGGTAGTTGTGCAAGCTGCTCAAAGATTTCGCCATTACATCCTGCTCTGGAAAATAATTGTCATTTCTAATTGCAACCCTACGACATACATTTTGTCACGTCAATTTCTGGGGGGGGGGGGGGATACTCAAAATGGATAGTCATTTTGTAGGATTTTGATATGGAATTCATCAAGTCCAAATCAAAGAAATCTCTAGTTTTCGCAGAGTTACTTTGTGACCTTCCCTCGACCTCCATTGATTCAACATCTGAACCATTGATTTTGGATGAGTCTTTGTTTCTGATATCATCATCTAACATGTGGTATGGAGATATACTGATCTATCTCCATACCCAAACTTTCCATCCTAATACCTCTCACTCGCAACAACAACATATTCGATACCAAGCAAAGGATTATTTGATCATTGGAGACACTCTTTATTGTCGTGGTATCGATATGATTTTACGGAGGTGCCTCACACATGAGGAAGCTGAGAAAGCATTGAATGATTTCCATTCAGGTTCCTGTGGTGGACCCTTATCTAGATATGCAACCGCACAGAGAATTCTCCATGTCGGTTAGTTCTAGCCAACTATATTCAAAGATTTTATTATTGCTGCCAGAATTTGTCACGTATACCAGATATATGACCGGAAAACCAGATTACCACCTACACCATTGCATCTAGTCATTGTTGTTGGACAATTCGCCAAATGGGGCATTGACTTCATGGCATGTAACCCCACCTCGGCTTGGGGGCATGGGTGTATTATAGTTGTCATTGACTATTTTACCAAATGGGCAGAGGTGATGCCAACATTGAACAAAAATGGCAAAAAAACTGCTCTTTTCTTTTTTAATCATGTGGTTGCCCAGTTTGGCATACCACAAGCCATAGTTATAGATCATGGGTCGCATTTTCACAATCACATGATGGCGGAGTTGACTGCTAAGTTAGGACTGTCACATGATAGGTCTACCCCTTATTGCTCGCAATCAAATGGGCAAGTTGAGGCCATCAAGGAAGTCCTGAAGTGGATGTTACAAACAATGATAGGGCTTCATAAGTGAAATTGGCACTTAATCCTATACACTGCCTTGTGGGCATATCGAACCTCAGTGAGAAATGCCACTGGATTCACACCCTTTCAGTTGGTGTATGGTTTGGAAGCAATCTTACCAATACAATGTGAAATTTCATCTCTCAAATTCATGATTGACCTACTACCCGACACTTCTGACGAAGAAGCACGTTTCTTGGAACTAATCCATCTGGATGAAACCTGTCATGATGTTGCATTGGCTAGTGAAGCACATAACAAATGAATCAAGGCGCAATATGATAGAAATTTTAAGCATCATATCTTCTCAGAAGGAGACCTGTTCTTGCTTTACGATCAAGAAGTTGATAAGCTTGGAGCAGGGAAATTCGAACCAATGTGGATGGGTCCTTATATTGTCAATCATGTTCTAGCAAAAGGTGCCTATGAGTTAGGAGATTATGATGGGATCCATTGTCGCAGCCCCGAAACAGGTTGTACCTCAAACGTTACTATGCTTGATTGAGTGTAATAAAACTCACTATATATATGCTTTCATTGCATGTGTGTGTGTGTATCTTTTAGAGCTTTTATCTGGTTGGTAATCCGCTTTGCATTTGTTGCAGATGTTAAAGTCTTTGGAAGCTTTTGTTGGTTACGCCGATAGTCCTAATCGTAGTACGCAGAACTTGTCTTCTGCAGCATGGGCTATTTTCACTCCAAGTGGTGAGTTAGCGAGTTTTCAAGGGATTTGTATCGATTGATCGACGAACAACATCGTTGAGTATAGCACATTGATTGAACTTCTCTCTGATTCCATTTCACTTGGCATTCGCCGAATCATTGTTAGGCTGGACTCGCAACTCATTGTAATACAACTAACAAACATTTATACTGTTTGCAATCCAACAATTTTTCGTATGTTCCTTAGAGTTCGTATTTTGGAAAGGCATTTTGAACACATTCAATATCAACATATTTCTAGAAACTTTAACACATTAACTGATTCTCTAGCGAATTATGTGTTAAATAGACATTTGCGACACATGTAAAATTAATATTTTCAATTCACATCATCATTTGAACAGGATTGCATATAACCATAGAAAACTTTGAAAGTAAAATAGATAGGTGTTTTAAAAGTTTTTACAAAATTTGTGTCCAAGACATGTTTGGTCATCTAACCCAAAAAAATCAAAATGCATGAAAAACAACCTAAGTAGATCTAGTGGTGCTCATGATAACAGGTCACAACCTGTGTTATCATGCACAAAAGCCTCGGCCAGTGGTTAGGAACACCAATAGTGTGGCACTGCAGCCTCATAGGTAACTCCTCGATCCGGACATCTGGAATACCAAGTGTTAATCCCTCTATGTGATACTACAACTCTGCTAAGGTCTCGGTCAAATCTATGTTCTGGAGAGCTGCTCACCCAATGTTTATCCATATTGGCCCACCTGCAACCTATTGGTGTCCCACAGGTTAAACAATACCCACATCTGCATGCATAAGAATGATTTTAGTTTAGTCTTGGAAACATTAAAAACATAAAAAACATGTAGAAAGTTGAAAAAGCAAAAAACACTTTTGGTCAAACAATTTACCCATAGCACCCCATTGTGCTCCAACTGGCAGAATCAAATCTGGATCTCCATGGAAATGCATCCCTGAGTATGGATTCTCTTAGATGACAAGGTGTTGTTGCTCGAGCGAACTGAAGAATGCAATCGGAAAAATGATTGTTGACTGACCCGCATGTCAAGCTATCAATTCAACCCACATCTTCATACGTGGATCTATAGGACCAAGTACACCCAGTGATACATGCTTTGGTTGTGTCAATGGGATTCTCTCTAAGATAAAAGCGATTAAGATCAAACCTAGTAGAAATTCGTCGTCTTACCACTTTTTACCTTGATAAGTTGTTCTTTCAATGAAGAAAGCATAGCCTCACACTAGTTGAAAACTTTTGGCTTTAGACACTCCAGTGCATATAGCATATCTAATCTGTTTGCTAGATGCAGTGTCACACTACCAACCAATTTTGTGATTGTGAAGAGGATCATTCTCAAAGGAAAATAACCTACATCCCTGATGTTTATTTTCCCATCCTTACTAAGATGTGTACATGGCTGACAAAACTATCTAATATAATCTCTCATTGATTCACCTCCACAGGCAAATCTAGAAAGTGAGATGGGGGCACCTCGCCTCGACAGTCTGGTAAGAAAGTAAATATCATCAATGGTAATAGGGACCATCTTGTCCCTAATGTGAAAAGTCTGATCTATCAGATCCCATGCATGAATAAGGAAATGTAGTAGTTCTATTTGTTGCCTCATTCCGGACAACTTGAAGTATTTGAGTAACCCACAGTTTTTGAGGCCTCAATTGTACCTGGATTGTTTAGGGAAGCCATGTCTTTTTCTTCATGTTCTCTTTCTCACCATGTAATCGACATTCTAATCCGATGGAAGCCTAAAACACAATCATAAGCTTAGTTAGGATCCTTTCCATGCAAAAAATAAGACAAATTTTGGAGAAAATAGCTAAATCAAACTTGCAAAGCTCACCCTGCGGTACAGAGCATGCAACCTTCTGTATAGGTGCTCTTTAGCATAGTTTTTGATGTGAAAGCCTGCGTTGATCCTAGGGTGAAAAAATGAAACCCTAGGGGCCCCAAAAAACCCTAAAACTTGCATGAAATGACAAAATAATGACCTGAAAAGAAAGAAGAGAGGTTAAGCTCCTACCTGGTCTGGACATCTTGAGAAATGGTCCATAGAATCTCTCACAATCAGCTGATGAAGTTTGAGGTAAAAAACTAGCTCAAAGCACAAAATTGAATGGTAAGTTCCAAATTGTAAAATTTCATGGTAACAACTTGTTTTATGTTTATTTCATGTTCATTAATCAAGTAAACAATAGTATTTGCCTATTTTTACCTATGAAACAGGTATTTTTAATCCATTTTGTGGTGTTTTGAGCAGGTTTTGCAACTAACCTATAGAATTCGACGTGCTCAATTGTAAATTGTACCTTTGACCACAAAACACACTTTTATCTCTTTTTTGAGCTCTGTTAAAAATGAAAAAGGAACCACCTTGGAGTCCTATTTAAGCTCTTTCAAACTCTCTAAACATGAAAGGATTGTTGAGCGCTTGTCCTTTCCAGCTTGTTAATGGATTGGAAATGATATCTCTCTTGTATTATTTTATGCTTTTTCAGGCTTGAGAGATTAATTTACGAAAAATAACTTGTGGAGTTTTCTTTTTGTCCCTTTTTCAAACTCTCTAAACATGAAAAGGACTAAGTTATCTTTGTTGTTAAATTCATTAAAAAATCAAATAGCGATGGATTCACTTGAAGAATGAAATTATATGACAAGCATATGTGATCCTCCTCAAACTTGATAAAAATAAAGAGGTACTAGTCAACAATGACTAGGGAAATGGGAAAAAGGGAAAAAACACTTTATGGTAGCAGGTTGCTCTTGGACATGATACTTTCACTCCATCATCATGCCTATTTGGGTTGGGTTATTAGCTTGATGGTTTCTTATCATTGGTCTATCATACCATCCATCAATTTTCTTTGGGTCAATGCTACCAATTCATTTCAGTGTCATCAACATGTTCAAGAGAATTCATTCAGTCAAAATCCATCCTTTGCAATACCATAAACCTTCATTTTCATGACCGCCATTCCTAAACCTTGTGTCGTCAGTGAAATTCCATATCTAAACATCACTACACTCATTTTTTGTCATTCATGTGGGATACATCAAGGACCTCCTGCGATGAGTCACTTCTTGTTGACATCAGCACATTATCCAAGAAGTTGACTTAGAAACACCCTTCCACTACCTTGAGGCTTTCATACATCAATGGCAGGTTTCTTGCTTCCGACGATAGGTTCACATCAATGGCCTTCGACTGAAAGACTTTGTATGGTATTTGACATCAAATCATCCATTCACATCATGCATAATGTATTGTAGTACCTTGAGGATCATTATCATTATCAGTGATTTCTCTCGCATATGTTAACAGCTTACATCATCGTCTAGTAATTAGATGGTGTCTTCCCATGTTCAACTTCAGATCACATATTCACATGATTAGACTCATACTTGAGCGAATGATTGAAAGAGATAGAAGACGCTGGATCTAGTTTCATCCATCCGGGTTGCGATTTCAGGAGTACTAAATCATATGTACAATGGCTTTACATTGATGGTCATTCTGATCATGGGTCTATATCTGTAGATGACTATTTATGTACATGTAATGAAATTTTATAAGTTGAGCATGGGTATGCCTTCCCTCATCAATTCATGTAAAAATAAAAAATCATGATATATGTATTGTAATTGATACAGGTCACCTTCCACTTTGATACCTCCTCATCACATCGTAAAGCATTTCATTTGACATTGGCATTTTTACGACGTCATGCTTTAGGGGGAAAGTGTTACAGATCCATTTGGGCACATCAATCCCATCATCCAGATCAGTGTTTTAGCGCTCATCAAACCCTAATTTAAGTTGCTATATGCCCTAAACAAGTCACCCCTTTGAATGCCTCCTTCCCAGATAGTTTCATTACTTGAAGACATCCAGAAATAGCCTCTAGAGGGACCAGTGCAAGTAGGCCCATGTAAGGGTGCACTGCAGAGAAGTTAAGTCCATGCCAGGGTGCTCTGCAGAGCACTTAGGCTTCCTTTCACCTACGCTGGGTGAGTTTGAGCGAAATTCACATAGGGTTTGGGGAATATCCTTATCTTTTGGAGTCATCTAGAAGGTTCCCTCACTTATGAACCCCTATGAGCTCGAAAATGGATGAGGAATGAGTTAAGATGCATCCTATCCTCTCATCCCTTCCTCCATGGAACTAATTCTAACCATGGAAGGCCATTCAATGCCACCATTTATGACAAAACCTCCTTCATCTTCCTATAAATTGACCACTCATCTAAGTGATCAGGGGGATGGATTATGTTGAATTGTAAGGAGATAATGCTGCTATGAGATTTGGCTTTGAAGAAAGTATTGTAATGCTACAAGTTTGTCATGCTTTTGATGTGATGTGAATGGGATCCAAGCTAGAGGAATGGTTTTGAAACAGACACATGGTTGTAATTCCTTCTTCTATTCAATAAAATGTTTGAAACTTTCTCCCATATGTTTGTATTGTTTTATAATGTTTATATGTGTGAAATGTATCTAATTCCATTCACTTATATTCAATAGATCTTTTGCTTTGATCGATTTTTTGTTTTTTGTTGTGTTTATAGGTACTTCTCAAGTGTATTAAGTACAAGAAGGAGTGACGGGATCGATACAAAGGAGATGAGAGGAAAGCGAAACTACAAGTGGGTCTTCTCAACTTCTCATATTATCTATTGCTTATATGAAAAGACTAAAACACTTTACAGTGTTGTTCTAGATATGGCTACTTATCTAGGGAATTAGTATTTATCCATAGATACCAAATTCTCCAAAACAACACTACACCCCATTTTTTTAATCCAATATTTCTTCAATTTATTGGAGATGATATTTATTGTTTCTTCAACCACCACATTTATTATTAAAAACTTTTATGTTAAATTCTTGATGATGTTTTTTTAGTAAAAGGAATTCCATTTTCACTTACTAGCATTATAAGGGGCATACAACCCTAGGGTGTACCTTCTAAAAATGAAACTGCACAGCTGCACTTGTGTTATCCTTCATTCTGGTGATTAGATTTGACCCATCGAGTGATTGTGGAGTTTGGATTTCATAGAGAATTGTGGGAAGGCACTACACTGTATTGTTTTAATCCAATCTACAAAATTTCTTCAATTTATTGGAGATTATCTTTATTGTTTCTTTAACCACCACATTTGCATGTTGGTAATGTGATGAATTATTAAAAATTATTATGTTAATTTCTTGATAATTTTTTTAGGAAAATGAATTCCCTTGTCACTTTCTAACTTTAGAAGGGGCATCCAACTTTGAGGTATACTTTTTGAAAATGAAAGCACACAACTGCACTTGTTTTATTCTTCATTCTGGTGATTATATTTGGCCACATTGTGATGGTATCAGTGCTTTTGAAACAACCTTGTTTTGATGAAGTTGACTGAGATTTAATTTTATTATGGCCCGACTTATTTTGTAGTGATGGAAAATTTTAGAGTGATCTGTAGCTCATGCACATATTTCTCACTTCATTTGTTATAAACATCAAATGACTCATAATCCCTTTTGGACTACTGCCTATGGTAACCCAACTTCTTTGTATGGTCATAAAGCATATAATTTGAATATTCCTTTCACTCCTACAATAGAGAAATTTTTGCATATTCCTTTACAATTCATGCTCTCCAGAGACCAGTTTGAGCATGCACCATAAATAGCAAACCCAAGCCACAAATCCCAACCAAAGTTGGTTATTCCAAAAAACTCTATGGTAGTCTAGCATACACACCAAAATGTATTATTTGGCACCTACACTTGTGTCAAAAAAGTGTATAGTAGATTACAAGATAATATCCAACTATCTTCTCCGCATAAAGAATTTCTAGTAGTATTAGGGTTTTCAAATTATACAAAAGCATGGTCTTCTTTCGCAATAACCACAAAAACAAGTGCTTCCTTTTCTCCTCTAGGGTTTCTTCAAAACCATAGATTCCCTCATCTTTTTAGGTAAAACCCTAACCCTAGATCCTCGTTAGATCAACATAATAATCTTAGTGATCAAGACAATAAAGCAAGTATGATGAAGAATAACACATAATAAAGAAAAATGTTTTCTTTCGTTTTCTCATCTCTAGTTACATTTATGTGTTGTTCACTTAGATGAGTGAAAATACTTTTTCCTCCTTTTATATATATGAAAGGTAAGGGAGGTTAACACTAACAAAGTGAATAATGTTGATAATACAAAACTAATGATGAGATAGGTTCACATATGAAACAGTCTAAGTGACACAAGGCAAGCTCCATGGTATGCATGCCCATTAACCAAGGCTCTTAAGGTGATGCTCCACAAGAAGTGTCTAACATTCCTCATCCGAAGGCCTTCAATGGTCCAATGATCCTTATCAATTCATGTGTACCTCTGGATCCACCACACCTACATGAACACTCCACAACCTAAGCATTCTCAAGTCAAGTAGTAGGTTCCATGAAAACGACCAAGTGTCTATATGTTACACATGGCTCAACGCCCTCCTCTTGGATACCAATCATTATTCCTTAAAATGGGTTTTTTTCCTAGGAAGCAACCAAATGTTTCATGTGTGTGTCTCATGAAGAATGTAACCAAGCCAAATAGATCTCCAAACTTCTATGGAAGTGTGTCATATAAGAATTGTGTCAAGATATAGCAATATATGAGTAAGCTATCTCCAATGTGTATACATGTTATGGTACAATAAAGGGTAGTCAACATACCATGCACCCAACATCACATGAAACACCCTTAAGCATGGTGGAAACACTTTCAAGGTAAACCCAAAATCTATCAAAACTCATGTAGATGACTTTATTGAATCATACCTCCAAAGGTGAGGCTTTTAGACTCAAAAAAGGGCTAAGGGAAGAGATTCATATTTTTTCATTTCGAATATGTTTTTCCATGTTTGGAAGTTGTCCTCTTGGCATAATCTACAAATACTCAATTTATCCCCTTTTGTATCTGATTTTCATTTGTATGCCCATGTACTCTTCCAATCCTTTGAGTTCTTAAAAGATCTCTGAAAAATCTAGTTCTCCTTTTCTTGGACATTTGATTTTCTTTTGTATTACCATGTCTTCTTCTATTGCTTTGAGTGCTTCAAGGACCAAGTCTTCAAACTTGGGTAATAATCGTTTCTCACTAACCTCTTCTTAATCCAACAAACTTTTTTGATATAGTTTAGTGTACTCCACATTCACATTTGAAAGAATGTTTATGTTGGATGGGCAATTGAGCTACATTACCGAGTTTCTTTACGAAAATTTCTGAAATGGAACATACCTTATATGAGTTTGATATTTTTCGTTCTCCTTACATTATCTTCTTGGTCAAATGTAACCAAATGTCTCCAATGTGAAACTTATGAATTTTCTTATAATTTCCATTCATCTCTTTGTATTTTTTGCATCTCAATTATTTTAAAACTTTTTAAGCACTTGCCTTCTACTATTTTCTATGAATGTTTTAACATTTTAATCCTACTTGTTGGTTGTTATTCCTTATCTTGCATGCTTGTTATATACCATGCCAAATGATGATTGTCAAAGGAAATCATAACAAGCTTCAAATGGTCTCATGTGAGTAAATGCATGAACTGGCATGTTGTACGCACAATGAATACGGCTTTCATCCAATGTCTTGGAGTACTTGTGATTATACCCTCTCAGTTAACGAGCTAGTGTTTTATTGGAAATTATTGTGTATCTACTTACATAACTTCTCAATGAAATTTTTAGCTGTTTCTCAGGCTTTGATGGTCCTTTTACAACAGTGAGAACAAGCATCTTGTTGAATCTATCCACCACTATTAGAAAATAATATTTATTATTTCTTTTCCTTTGAAAACCTCCAAATAAATCTATAGTAATTCTTACATATGTTCTAGCAAGAAGGGATATTGATGTATACAATGTCAACAAGAAGTAACTTGGCTTTATTCTTTGAAAATGTGCATGCACTAACATACCTTGAAAAATCTTGATGTATGCTTTGAGAATGCACATATCTTTTCAAATGTAGGAATGCCTTTTCAACTATAAGATACCCTTAACAATTGGATTTGGTTGCCTTATTTTCAAAATGAAAAGCACCCTGACTCATAAAGAAATACCTCTTGAACATATAAATCTAATGGTTCAATTTATTTGAGACTTCTATGGATAATAGCTTGCTACTCTATGTCTAAAAATTTAAGATCTCATAAAACTCTTTTTACTACTCTTCATGATGAAATGGACAATATTTCTTCACACCATTCATTATACTAATGTTCATGATAAAATAGACCAATCTTCATGATGGCTCCCAATGTTAAAATTTGATGATTTAGTGGCATACATTTCCACTTTGTTTCTCACTATATTCTCATATTTTGTGACAATTTGATTTTGTTAAAGGAATCCCATCGATTTATATTGCTCAACTCACTGCAATTTGGTTTTGTGTTTGTAGATATTGTGATGGTTGGTGACAAAAATGAAAAATGTTTCTTTTCCATTAAGTAATTCTTCCATTTATGTGTCAATGCAAAAATTTCTTTCTTTCAAAATTTAGTTGGGAAACATTTCCAAATGAGAGAAAGTTAGTGTTGGGTAATTTAATTGATGGTTAAATTATTTCATTTATTGTCAACCAAGATTGTGTACTTATGAAGTGCATGTGCACAATATATTCTAGGAGTTCTATTTTTTATTTTAAAATATGAAATTGATTTAAACACAAATGAATCTAGATTATCTCATAACATTCCTATGAACATGGTCTTTCCATCAAAATTAATTTTTCAAAAGAAAACTAAACTTCAATGCGAAATCAATTGAAAATTATGAAACGAAACTTAATCTACTCCATAAAAATTTAAAAAATACTCTATTTGAAATGAATTAAAAGATATATTCTAATAGGTAGAATTGAAACTTGATTCTACTTCTAGAAAATTGAAATATTATTCAAAATTCTCTTGAAATTTGAAAATCTTTATTCTATTAAACAAAAACGAAAATCTTAATCCAATTACTTCATAAAAGTGACAATCTAAGATATAACTATGAAGGATGATTGATGTGCACAATTAGAATTAGAATTTCTCTGCCCATTACTCATGAAATCGAAATAAAAATACTTGGAAGAAGAAAACTATAAAAGGGAATTATTTTTATCTTTTATGAGTGCTCGACCTGTTCAAACAACTGAATGTTAAACCAAAGATCAATGAACAAAATACGAATAGAGATCATTAACTAATTGCAATGAAAAAGAGACTATTCATGAAATAAGTTAACATCTAACATAATCAAACACTAAAATAGATTACAACTCTTCAGGGGGGCGTCCTATTGAGCGTAAGCATGAGATCAATTATCAAACTATTCACCCATGTATTCGTCACTAAAGGAATAAAGTAATCTGTATTAAATGTCAAAGTATTCAATAGAAAATGATTACAAACTCAAAAAGAGTAACGATATATATTACTTCACCCCAGGGATTTTTATAATCGTATATTAAATACCAATATTGAGAGTTATAAGCTAAGAAGCAAGTTTTACTTTAACAACTAAGAAATTAAATTGAATTCGACATATTTCCTCTCATGACCTACTACTACAAGAGAAAATTATGAGAATATTTTGATTTGACATATGGTAACTTATGATTTCAAATTCTTCTCGTCTAATTCCATGATCACTTGTTAATGCGACGATCCTCCTTCAAATTATGCGCATGGTTGGAGTATTGTAACAAGACTTGACTTCTGATTTGACCATTAGATCTCTCAAACCAGGTGAATTGCCAGATCAACATGATAGGTGGATGTTCTTATGTCAATCATTTTCCATCTACATATATCCTTTATTCCTTCTCAAGTGCGCTAGAAATTGTCTAACCAAGGATGTAGCCACAAAATATTTGGTTAGCTACAGTATGAGTGCTATTCAGTAGCTGTAGGAATGTTTTAACTAAATTTAATAAAGAAACAATAGATTATAAACCATAAATGAATGATACCCTTTATGATGCTTTATCATATCGGAGGTGAGATTTCAACTTGAAATGTGGAAAAACTACCATGAAAATGATGAACAAGAGAGTAGAAGGGTTATAAAAAACAAGATAATTTAGGACTTCAACATTCCCCCACATCGAGGGTTTGGCATGTCCTAATGCGTCAAAACTTCAAAATTTTCCAAGTATTTTATTGATTGTACTATCTATGAAGCCTAGATTATGACATCGAGGTAATTTCTGTATATGGAATTTGTGCATATACGAAATTTATGTATATACGGAAGAGATGCGAATATCTTCCGTATATGTACAATTTCCATATATGCACAATTTTTGTATATGGAATTTGTGCATATACGATGCAGATACATAAACGACGTGCATATACGGAAGATATACACATATAAGAAAGTTATGGATATACCAAAGCTATGCGCATATCTTTCATATATGCACAATTTCCATATATGTGCAATTTCCGTATAAACGATGCAACAAGAAGAAATAAAATATTTATGGATAGCTCAAACTTTTCCAGAATAACATGCAAGGCTTTAATCTCTCAAATTTTCAATTCTCCAAAGAGCATATTATTGTCCACAAATTGTTGGTGTGTCGCCGAGAGATTAGTTTCAGGGATCTTTTTCCTTTTATGTGACCCTCTCACTTTTCCTCTTGAAGAAAATGGACCAAGTCTTCTACTGTGATAATAAACAATAATGGGGATAAGGAAGCGCCTTACCTCAAGCCTTGGATGGAGTGGAATTTCCTTGAGGGAGGTCTGTTGAGAATAATATAAAAGAAAGGGGTTATTGCCATGGATCTAGTCCATCATATCTAGTCTTAAGAAAATACAATGGTTGCCAACATCTGAAAGAGGAATTGCCAATTTAAGTAATCATATGCTTTGGAAAAGTCCAATTTCATCAACATCATTGGCCTTCATCGAGATTTCAAAGAGTGAGGTATTTCATGAGTTGAGATTATGCCATCAAGGATTTCTTGCCCCACTATAAAGTTTCTTTGTTTCGACCTAATTATGATGGATGGATCTACAAAGTGGTTGGTTTCAGATGGATCTACAAAGGGAATGTAACAACCCTGGTGAAAATTCCATGTAATAAATGTTAAAAACAATAACCACAGATGAATGGGACATTTATTCCAAGCTAAATGTTGGGAAAGACATCATATGGGTTTTCATTTCGTTGTTGATGGCTAGGGAAATTGGCAAAGGAAAACTGTATAAAGCTAAACATTCAGAATTCCAATTCGAGTGTGAACATCCTTATTCAAACTTAGCAATGCTCAATATCAAAAGAGAAACCTACATATTCAAGTAATTCCTATGAAAATGGTTTCACAGACTCAAGACTTCATTGCCTTCACGCATGCCCCACCCCCATGTTTAATAGATGTGATAGAAAGTTCCAGCGTGTGAGATTGGCACCCACGACAATGGCTATTAAATCCCTTCCTTAGAACTAGTTACACATTGCTTGGTCGTGGTGGGAGATGATAGTGTTGTGAAGTGTGGTAAGCGTTGTGGAGCTCCCGCATGCCTCACCAATGTCTAGGCTTTAGGGGAGAGGCAGAGAAGCCAATAACTGGTGCGTAGTGTGGGGTGTGTTGGTGACTATCTCCTTCCCTAGAATGTAATGTTTCCATGTAATGTCTCAATTTCAAATGGTTTTTGTAGGTCTGGAAATGTGAGTACATGTGGAGAGCAGAGGCAATGCTTTACCTCAATGGATGCCTTCTGTTGGGACTCAGACTAGGAAAACTTTTCTTTTTCGCTGCCCTCAATAATCTGCCTCAAAGGCCAAGTGATATGGGAAAATCCCCTCCTGGACAAGCCAACATTTGAGACCGACCCTACCCAAGGCGCCCATCAAAATTTCATACACGATGAAGGAACCCAGAAAGTGAAGAAACAAAAGGGTTCTAAAAACAAAATCATTGGAGGTATTCCTGAGCCTAGGCGAGGATTTCCAGAGCCTAGGCGAGGATTTCCAGTGAAGCAAAGCAATGGACACAACCGAGCGAGTGCTAGTTGGAAGAGTTAGGTGTCGTTCCTACAGTGCCACTAGATTGAAGCAGTGGACCACGTAGGTATGGGGGCATCATCTATCAGAACCATCGGTGGTTCAGACTTTTGTAAAAGGATGGTTCATGTTTCGTTTCGCCATGGCAGAGCATACCAACTAGGTACTTTTAGCGGTATGGCATATCGAACAAGCATCGGTGCTCCTTTGGAGGTGGACACCACTTTTCGACCCAAAAAGAGAACAACTAGGAGCAAGCCCTCTCTGGATTAAACTACCTGGCTTGCCTCTAAATTTCTGGTCAGAGGACATCTTTAGGCGTATTGGGAACTCCCTGGGAACATACTTGGAGTATGATAAATCCTACCTTTCGACAGGAAGGATGACGTATGCAAGGATACTGGTACACATTGATACTAGTGATGAACTTCAGGAATATATCACAATTCAATGGAGGAATTTCTCTCGGAGACGGAACTTGGATTATGAAGGGGTTCCATTTAGATGCATGAGATGCCACAAGGTTGGGCATCTCTATAAGAACTGCCCTATAAATAAAAATAAGGACAAGGGAGAAGCTTGAAGGACAATTCCCCCAAAGGAAAATCAAGAACAGGGGGATCATCCCCTCAACAAAGAAGACAAGAGCCAAGGTGACCCACCTAATGCAGACATGACGCTCTCTCAGGGGACCTCGAAGAAACAAGGCAGGCCTCTGCTTCGACCTCCCTCTCATCCTCTCACCAGGGCAACAACGGTCCTAGGTCGGTGGTTTCTTTGGGTATGATTCCAAACCCTCTTAATCCCTCTAATATACATGCTTTCGATGGATTAAATGATTTTCTGGTTGCTTGCTCATTATATGGAATTGTGAACCCTCCCTCTCAGCCCTCTCTGGCCGTCTCCTCTCCCTCCCCTGATCACACCTCCTCTGACACTAGTTCATCGCTCTCGAATCCCCCGCCCCCGACATCACTCCTATACATGTTACTAGTCCTACTCCCCTCGATATCAGACTCGATCCAAGGCCAAGCAGAAGTTACTAACCCCGGATCATATCAAGCTTGATCTATCTTTATCCCCTCTTCCTCCCAAGCTTCCGAGGGGCCGACCCTCCTTGTTGCGGAGGTAAATCCCCTCTGCGGACAGAGGTGGATCCCACTAGCCCCACAGGGGTCTAGCAACAATCAATCACGCTGCATGCAAGTTCCTAGCTACATAATTTAGAAGTCGATCTAGGAGACCAACCTGGGATCCAACGCTTGTTTGTTGTGGGGGGAAGTGTCGCTCCTATCCTCTATCTCCGGCCGGTTGCTATCCGCACATAGATACCTACACAAGTGAAGAATAACCCACAACAAGCATAAAATCCAAAAAACATACAGCTATGTACCAGTCAAGCAAGATACAATTCACATATCACCGACGTAACACATGAATGAAACCATAATGACAGTCGCTTTGCATTAAATAGAAATGAGAGAAGAAATTACAACCACTTAAGGCTTGACACTGTAAAACTCCTCTAGCTGGGTGGGTAATCAGTCCGACACGTCTTGCAAAATCACTTTCTCTCTCAACAATCCGGCAGCATAACCTTACTTTCAACTTTTAGCTCAAAAAACTATCTCTCTCACACTAGCTTGTTTGCTCTTTTGCTTTTGCCTCCAAAAAAACTAGCCTGTTCATTATGGGGAGACAGGCTTTTATAGATAAAGGGAGAGGAGATATGCATTGTATGTGGACACATTCTGAGTTTTGGTAATGTCTTATAATAGCCATTGCCTTGGATAGAAAAGCCGAAACCCGGATGCTTTTATGGGCTTTTTCCCTCAAGGAACTGAGTGAGTCACAAGGGAAAAAGCATTCTAGCATGCGCTGGCCAAAAATCATGCCCAAATTGTGTGGCGCGGGCCGTGCTCTGGGACAGAGTGCTTATGGGCGCTCCCTCTTTGTAAGGACTGAGCCATTGGCGCGGGGTAATATACTGTGTACCCGCGCTAATGGGAAAAAGGCATTTTCCAAGGTTAATCTCCAGAGGGTGTCTTCAGGGTTATTGAACTTCATACTCAGGAGGCCTCAATGCAAGTGTTTTCAAGTTATGTCACTGGTCACAGGTCCGTAAATGTGTCCTCCAATGTGTGACAGTGGGGGTGCGACAAGGACGGTGGCCAATGGTGACAAATTACTGTGTAACAATATCATTTCATTGCAAATATCATTTTATACCTGGTTTGTGATTTGCGTGGCTAAGACAACATTATTCATATTTCAAGGGTTTAAAGACCTTCGTTGGTGTTTACAGGTTAGAATCCCCTCACTAGTATTAGATATTTAGGATTTAGTTACGTGGTGGTTTGTTCTGTGAAAAACTTACTTCTAGGCAGAGGTTATACGCCGAATTTTGTTGCTTCATAATTTCATTCGAATACAATGTTTTGTGGGTCTATTTTGAGCACGATGTTAATGATGGTTTTGAATTGTGCTAACTATTTGATTCGTCCGAGGGTTATCCTTGGTGTCTTTCCTTAAAAGAGCATTTTGAATAGTGAATATCTTCCCGTTAAGATTCTAGACTCAAGATTTTTTGTTATTTAATGTCTTTGACACTTCCAGGCTGCTGAGCCAGTTCTGCAACCATGGAATTAATTTATATTTAAAGTTCCATACTTATTTTGAGATTGAAGAACTCTATTTATGTTTCAGCCTTTCACATTTAAAAAGAATGAATCTTCACTGTACTGGTATAATCTTGAATGACCGGTCAAAGCCCTTTACTGTTTTCTCCTTGTTTTCTTTTAAATGTAACTGTAGAATGAATAGATAGAAATCTCTGGTTATTTGGGAATGTTCACCTTCTGCAACTCACTTCTCCTTCTAATTATTATCTATTCGAAACTTTGAACCTGTTGTCATAAAAGTTTCGATGCCTATGTTATCGTTCCAGTTTTTATCAATTTCATGGGTTCATGTTTATTTATTTGTAATAGTAAAATAATTATACCATTCATGCGATTATTAACATTACTTGTCTTTAAAATTTACTCTTTGCTCCTCTGAATTTAAGAAATATAGTTCTACTCCATGTCCTAAATGCATTTCTATGAAATTTCCATCTTTAATTGATCATGTCTATCAAACTAGTATTTTTCATATTCAACCAGCATTTATTGAATAGAAATTTGAGTTACTTATCTGTTCACAGACTTCTGATTATGTAAATTTGTTTCTCTTTGGAAACTCTCGCCACTCAGCTGCGAGCCTAGAAATTACGTCTAGACTCTCCCGCAAGCACTTCCTTCTCTTCACAATCAAGATGAGTCCAACTATAGTCGGGTACCTTGGGCCTCATGACACATTGTCCAACCTCAAGTCTTCTACCTTACAAACTATATTCAATTCTTTCCCACAGGTTTATTTCACCCAGCTCAAGGATATCTCAGTTCCCCCCTGTCTGGACTCCTTCCCCATCTATATGTCCCCCCCTGGAGCAGATGAGTGATTGTTTCTTTTAACTATTTCAAATAGTTTTTGTTAAAATACCTTAACTCCTAATTATTCATTAATCAGGTAAAAAAATATATCCTAGCCTTCCCACCTCAGTTATTTATCATTTCAACAGCATATAGTAAGAAAATTAATGTAGTAAAAGATAGAATAATACTTAGTAACCACAATAATTGTTCATGCAGCTTGTGGTGTTACAGTTTTCATCAGGACTTCCTTGCTCCTGAATATCGACAAGTTGGCAATGAAACCAATCCATTTCATCTTCCAGATGATCTATATTTGTTTGTTACTTCTACATTTCCTTTGTTAAAAAGAGAATATTGACATATTATTGACAAATCTATTGAAAAATGTCACTAATCTCACCATGCTTATCCACTTGGAGGTGCGGGCAGAGGTTATAGGAATTGGAGCTGTCATAGGCAGAGGAAGGAGCATCTTTGGCGTCTATTATGTATTTTCATCCAACGTTGCAAAAGATACCAAGCTCACCAGGGGGAGGATAAAAGGAAATTCCTCAAACATACAAGCCCATAAAGATATAACACCAAAAGAGAAGGTTATAGAGACAATATTGACCTAAAAATATATCTCACAAAAAGGTGCCAAAATATAGAATATCAAGGCTACTTGAAATGTTTAACCATGACAATATATATATTTTTCAATTGTTAAATTATTATGATTATTTTTTAAGAAAAATATTTTCTTTGTTTTTTAATTTAAGTAAAGATTCATCTTAATTATAGATTTATGAATCATTGGGAGGAATAAAATCTCTTATGGTGCAGACCCTTTTTAGAGTGCAAACCTTGTGAGAAATGTGAAGAGTATTGACACCTTATAGATCCATTTCATTATTAAATACATAAGTGGATTCAACACCTTGAAAATTCCCTTAGGAACTTGGATTGTGTAGACTACGCAATTTAAACTTATGATTCTAAACATTTGAATCTATGTTGGATGTAGACAATATTGGCATATAGAAATGTATCGAAAAACATAGGCCAAAATATAGAAAATCGAGGCTACTTCAAATATTTAACCCCCATAATATACGTTTTTCCAATCCCATATATAGTATAATATAGTATATTATTATATTATAGTATATAAAGTATATATAGAATGATATCTAGACATTAAATATTGTTCATTTATTAACATAGTTGCCGCACATTAAAAGTTTTGTTTTTTTAAGATATTTTTAAGTACAGTGACCCTTAACTTAACCGCATAAGAAGTATTTTATTTAAAATCCAGCATTGGAATATTTATTATTGAAATATATTTACATATGTACATGTGATTTGTAATTATAATTAAGAATTGAGAGCTTGCTTCCAAAACGTAATTTTATTTTCAAAATCTTCCATTAATTAGCGAGAATCTATAATGGAATATTATTATTATATATATCTTAAAAGGTCAATATAGTAATTTTGTATTAAGAATTAAATGAATGACTTCCTTTCAAAAGGTATTTTTCATTTTGCAACTTCAAGTTAATTACTTATTCTTGTAAAGATTAAGAATATTTACTAAGTGTAACTTATCTTATATATCATATATACTGATATCTATATATAGATACTATATAATATTTATATATATAATATATTATAATATTAAAAACAGTATAGATACATTTTAAATAGGGATCTAACATGTACGTTTAACAATTTCTTAAAGTTAAATTTTTTATGAGGCGACATTATTTAAATGTTTTGTATAGTTATTTGATTTTTTTATTTGTAGATTTTTCATAATTTTTATTTTGGTGGACATCAGCAAAATTTCAATTCAATTTTGATGACAGAGGTACTACATTACACATTACACATCACACTCAGTTATAGAATGAGCCTCTTGGCTCAATGAATTAATTAGCATAAACATTCAAATAATTACTTTAAGTAACATATTGAAAAATATAAAAGTTATACATTTTACTCACATTAAAGTAAAAGTGAGGGTATGAGATTTCTTTATTTTTAATTTTCATTACATTATCTTTCTTTTTCCCATTTTAAATGGATAGAAAATCATGTTAGTTCAGGTGAACATTAAAATATTTTATTTACTAGTAAGAGTGAGAGTAAGGTATTTTTACCACATGGCTGTAAAATCAACTATTGAGGGATTCCATAGACAAGGTTGTAATCCTAGCAACTCACTCAGAGTAGGATTATTGATACTTTATAATGATTTTAGTAAAAGTTAAAATATATATATTGAATTGAGGCTTCTATGATCCATATCAAACTTTTGAGACAGGTTTTAGGCCATAATCACATCAAAATTCATTTGTCAAACCAACAAGTATGGTTCATCCTCAAATTGACCACAGGGATAACTACCAACTATATTTGACTCGTCCAAGAGTTAGTTAATTCATTAGTTAATTTGTTAGATATAATTATTTTTAATTCATAAGAAACTGAATAAATTAATTTAAATTTTCTTTTAACCGAAGAACTATAATCAAAATATTTATTAGTTTTCCATAAATAATCATTTTTAATTCATATGAACCTAAATAAATCTAATTAAAAATATATTGATTACCCTCATTATCTTTACTAAGAAAAAGAATTAAATAACTCTTAATATAGTATATTATGTTTATTCTACTTAGTTAATTAATTAGTTAATTCTATTACTAAACCTATTTTTATATAACCAAATATGAATAACTTTTATTAAAAATATATAAGCTCATCCAACCTATGAGATATTATGGTATTAACTAGAATAAATTTATAAATAAAGGATTATTAATTACTAAATAAATTGGTTAGCTCTTTTAGTCAAATTAGAATCGAATAAGGAATACACCTAAATGATAATCAATTAGTATATGATTATAATTTTAAACATATTTATTTATATATCAATTTACTAAGAAAAATATACTAAAATTACAGAGCTTCACCTCAATAATACGGGAGGCTTGAGGAGGGAAAAAAGAAGAAAGGTAAGAGGAAGGAAAAGGCGGTTGGACTAAGAGGAAAGTGTAGGGATGCAACATCTTTTCGAACAATTGTCCCTATTAAGATTGCTTGACCTCCTTTCAATTTCTATGGCCTCCCTAAACTTTCGATGATGAAAACCCATTATTGTTTATTATAGTTGACATTATATTTTTATTTAAAGAGAACATAATAAAAATTTGGAAATTTTCATGTTTTATAATAGTTTTAATTTAAAATTATATTAGATATGATATATTTTATTATTATTATTATTTTTTTTTTTTAAATTCAAAATGTAGTTTCATATCAAATGGTAAAATTACATTTAAATTACAATTAAAAGCAATCGCATTAATGAAACAAATATAAGTGTTCACCCAAAAAGATATAAAACAAAAACATGTGATTTAACTACTTAATTTTACTTTCACCGGCAAGAAGATTTGAATTATAAAAATTATAATAAAAATTTAATGATTAAAGAAATAATCATAAAATATATATTCACACTTCTTACCTATTCTCTTCATTCAAATTGGATAAATCTGAGAGTACTTTACAACATAGATCTTTGGAATATAAAACATAGGTTATGTGTAATCCTATTGGTAAGTAATTGTGTGCTTGTTGAAGAAAGTAGCTTTTCCATCCCATAGATCGTGTGAAATCAGTGCGTTGTGGTACATACACAACGTGGTTGCCACATATTTGCATTTACATTTCGAATTTGACGCATTCCACACATTTAATTTTTGAATGATATTAAGTCGACGCTCGGTAGGAACCACGAATCGCACATGACGTATAAGATCACAATTGGAATGTGTACTTTGACTATCCTCATACCAAAAGGCGCCTTTCAGCTTTGGAGGGCACTGCGTCATATTTGATAGAGATTGAAGTCGTCAAGCTAGCTAAATATATATATATAATATATATAAAAATAAAACGACAGGGTCGTCTTGAGACCGAGTCCGTGATTGACACTGGATAAATATATATATAAAACAAAGTGGTGTTTTGGCCGAGTTGGTAAATGACAGTGGAGACTCTGACTATTTGGACCCATGTCCGTGCTTCGACACTGACTTGGTCGAACCTCACTCTTCTTTGCCCTTCCGCGGCTGCGCGCTTTGGAATGAACAAGCCCACGCGTTTTACTTCAATTCATGTCATATGCTCGTCAACACTACACTAGTATAAATTTGATGAAACCCGTCCATACCCATATTCATTCCAGAACGTGTGTTCGTGAGCTAATTTCTGTCGAATCTTATCATATAGTTTATCCCTGCTTGAATCATCTCCTGCTTGCACAATCTCCATCGCTAGACTCCAGCCATATATATATATAAGCATTATAATATTTTCTTTCCATTTGGATTGAACAATCATTTCCATCTCGCGGATAATTTGCTTTCCGTTTGATTGCATTGGATTGGATTCAAGAACAGCATCTCTCTATCAGCTATGGCTTTGCCTTATCTTCGAGTGATTTGGGTCTTTGTCCTCTTGCTCATCTTGGCTACTGCGCAGGCACAACTGACAGCCAATTTTTACAAGGAATCGTGTCCTAATCTCGAAAATTTGGTGATAGATGTGGTGGCCCAAGCGGTGAGGAAAGAAGCTCGAATGGCTGCATCTCTGCTGCGTCTACATTTCCACGACTGTTTTGTCAATGTAAGTTATACTCCTCGCACTTCTGCTCCTCACACACACTCTCTCTCTATATATATTTATATTGCTTCGGTATAGATAGATAGATATTAATTCATATGAGTGTTTGAGTGAACAGGGGTGTGATGGTTCCATTTTGTTAGATGACACCTCTTCATTTCAAAGCGAGAAGAATGCGGGCCCTAACGTCAACTCTGCGCGAGGTTTTGAAGTCATAGACGCCATCAAATCCACGGTGGAGAAAGCATGTCCTGGTGTTGTATCCTGCGCCGATATTCTCACAATTGTTGCTCGAGATTCTGTGGTCCTGGTATAAATATACAACCTCATCAATATCAATACACAACTCTTAGATATGATTATATATTTAAAGACATGCAATTAAGGCTTATCATGCATATATATTGTGTATTTGAGTAGAGCGCAGGCCCTTATTGGGAAGTGGTACTGGGAAGGAGGGACTCCACAAGCGCTAGTGTAGACACCGCAAATACAGATCTTCCTTCTCCAGCATTTGATGTGAATCGACTTGTTTCCACATTTCAAAATCAAGGCCTTTCTCCTCGAGACATGGTTGCACTTTCAGGTACGTACTACACACACGGTCCACATGAGTATATCAATACTAAACCTATAGGTATATTGAGCTGTGGAACAATTATAATTAACAACATCGGCGTGTATATATATTGTACAGGCGCTCACACCATCGGACAGGCACGCTGCGTAGTTTTCAGAAACAGAATCTACAACGAAACTACGACCATAGATGGGCGATATGCGAGTCTGATGCATGGGAGGTGTCCCACCTCTGGTGAAGGAGATAACAACTTGTCGCCTCTGGATTTTGGTAGTGCCACCAAGTTTGACAACCGATATTTCACAAACGTGGAAGCAAAGAGAGGGCTACTTCATTCCGATCAACAACTATTTTCGGGTGGGGACACTTCTATAGTCTCCCTTGTCCACTCCTATGCAGCCAATCCTCCAACCTTTTTTAATGATTTCCAGCGAGCCATGATAAACATGGGAAACATCAAACCCCTCACTGGTACCAACGGTCAGATCCGCACCAACTGCAGAATGGTAAACAGCTAATTGTAGCCGATGGTGATCCATCTGCCCAGCCTACCCTACTGATACATATTATTTTTCGAAAGATTCATAAGATCCGTGCCACAATGGTACGCATCATTTGTAATATTCGCGGTTATCCCGCCGGTGTCGCAAAAGGTTGTGAATAAATATATAGGTTACACATTCTTTCCAACACGTCGTGCACATTACTTTTTATTTATCTATTTGCTTTCTCATTCTCATTTTCAGTTCTAAATAAAACAAGAATATAAAATAATTTGGAGTGACTCAAAGCTAGAAAATCCGCAAGCTGAATAAAGATGAAACATTAATCCAAAGCCTTTGACAAACTGAATTGATCATACATGGAATCCTCCTTTCCTTTGTCTTTAGTGCATAATAAACCAACATTGTTATTTCTCTTGTCTCCATAGCCACTTCCTTTATTCTAATCAATGGCTGTACCTTTGAAACCTTCGAAAAGTAAAAGATCTTCTTCTTTAATACCTCCAAGGTTATTAAAAAGAAACATTATGAGAATTATGGGATTTAATCCAACCTCCCTTCCTTCCAAATATTTAGGTGTTCCTTTTAGTGATGCAATTATTAAGCACTATTGCTCAAGAGATCTCTTAGAAAAGCTCAACAATAAGTTAGATAGTTGGAAATTGTTATGAAACCAGTTCAAGAAAAAATAGAAAAGATAGATCAACGCCTTAGAATTCAGCCTCTTCGAGGGAGAAACCTCCTTTACATTACATAAATGTACAATTCTTGGATGATTTAAATGACAAAACGTCCTTTCTATATATAGGAGTCTAAGGAGTCACAATATAAACCAGCCGACCTAACAATAATAATATAAAGCCACAAAAACAAAAATAACAATAGAGGGATTCTATGGGGCACAGTAATAACAATATGGGGGCAATAGGGGCACAACAATATTAATAAGGGGTATAACTACAATAGTAATGGGGTAATCACTAGTATTATAGGGACCCAACATGCCCCTCGCCTTCAAAAAAGTGTTGTTCTCAACGATTGAGTAGTTCTGGATACTTTTCCATAAAATTCTCATCCTCTCATGTGGAATCTTCAGCGGATAAGTTCTTCCACTTGATAAGATACTCTGAAATTGATCGATTTCATAGCTGTTGAGTTCTTGTTTCTATGACTGCTTTCGGTTCCAATATAATTTTTCCTTTTGTCGCCTATAACCTTCTTTAAACATGAAACATGGAAAACTGGGTGCAATCGAGAAGCTGCAGGAAGCTCCAATTTGTATGCTATAGTACCAATCTTTTGCAACACCTTGTACGGACCGTAATACTTTGGTGATAATTTATTGTCCTTCTTAACTTTTGAGGGACATTTGCTTATATGGTTGTAGCCGTAGGAATACCCAATCACCTACATCAAAACTTCTTTCACTGCGATGTTGATCTGCCTGTTGTTTCATTCTATTCTGTGCCAACACGAGGTTATGCTTTAAGAGTTGGAGGACTTGTTGTTGATGTTCGATGTGATGTACCACTGCCTGAACCTTAGAATTTTCTCTTAAATATAATGTGATGGATGGTGGATGATACCCATAAAGTGCCATAAATGGGGTCATTTTTGTTGCTCTATGGAAGGAAGTGTTATACCACCATTCAGCTAGAGAAAACCATTTGACCCATTGTGTTTGTTTATCAGATACAAAGCAACGAAGATATCATTCCAAACATTTGTTTATTATCTCAGTTTGCCTATCAGGTTGAGGATGATAAGATGAGCTATGTGCTAACTGAGTACCAAGACAAGAAAATAATTATGTCCAAAAATTTCTAGTGAAAATGGGATCTCTGTCACTTACAATAATCTTTTGGTTTCCATGTAGCTTTTGAATTGTTTCTATAAATGTAGTAGAAACTGTACTGGCTTTAAATGGATGTGATAATGCACAAAATTGTGCATACTTGGTAAGTCTGTCAACTACCACTATGATGACACTCTTTCTCTCGGACTTGGGTAAACCTCTGATAAAATCCATTGAAACCTCCTCCCAATGTTGACCTGGAATCGATAAAGGTTGTAATAGACTTGGTGTCTTATCTGTGTCAACTTTATTTTGTTGGCAAACCAAACATTCCGCCATAAACTTTTGAATCTCTGATTTAAGGCCATCCCAAAATAATTCCTTCTTAACCCTGTGGTAAGTTTTTAAAAAACCTGAGTGCCCTCCTAAGGGAGAAGTGTGCAATTCCATCAGAATATTTTGTTTTAGCTAGGAATTCTTACAGAGGTATAAGTGATCTTTGTACCATAATGAATCATTTTTCTAGCTAAATGTATCAGACGTATTGGAATCTTGTTGTAAATTTCGACTAAGTGCCCACACTTCTTCGTCATTCTTCCATTCCTCCCTTGCTTCGTTTATCCAATCTGGTTGGATAATATAAATGGCGCACAACAATGCTTCCACATCCTCATCCTTTCTTGAGAGTGCATCTACCACCACATTTTGCTTCCCTTTTTTGTAGATGATTTCAAATTCATAACCCAACATCTTTGTGACCCATCTTTGTTGCTTTTGAGAGGATAATCTATTTTCTAAAAAGTATTTAAGGCTATCATGATCCGTTCTTATCTTGAAGTGTCTTCCCATTAGTTAGGGTCGCCATTTCTTAAGTGCATGGAGTACTGCCAACATTTCCTTCTCATAAATAGCTTTGTGTAAAAGCTTTCCCTTGATTGGATGACTTTCAAAAGAAATGGGTCTTTCATTTTACATTAGAACAACACCAATTCCATTTCTTGAAGCATCACATTCCACAATAAAGGTTTTTGTGAAGTCTATTGTAGCTAAGACCGATGCTTGGCACATTGCCTCTTTAAGATGTTCGAAGGCCTTTGTTGCTTCCGGAGTCCATGGAAATGCATATTTCTTCAATAATGTTGTTAAAGGTGCTGCTATTCTCCCATAATTCTTAACAAACTTGCGATAATACCTTGTCAACCCGAGAAATCCTCGGAGATGATTTATGGATGTGGGGATTTTCCATTCCTTAATGGCTTAAATTTTGCTAAGGTCTACCTCAACCCATTCATGAGATACAATATGACCCAGATATTCCACCTCTTGGACTCCAAAGAAACATTTGGATCTATTTGCATATAATTGTTTTTCTTCCAATAGTTGTAGCACCCTGTCAACATGTTCAACATGATCCTTCCAATACTTGCTGTAGATTAGTATATCATCAAAAAATACTAACACAAATTTTCTAAGGAATGGTTTGAAAATTGAATTCATCAAACCTTGAAATGTTGAAGGTGCATTGGTAAGGCCTATTAGAGTCGGTCTGGTTATCCCTCTGTCAGAGATTAGAACTCTTTTTACATTTCATGTATAGGTGTCCCATCAGTTTTGATCAGTTGCATTTCGTAAGGCATGCCATAAATCTGACAGAAAGGTTTGTGTCACTCATTCCCCTCGTGCTTGGCACTGCTGGCTCAGGTCTATTCATAAAAATCAAGTCTTGAAAGGTCATTTGCAACCCTGTTTCAATTCCTAGGTCATGACAAGTGTTCTCGGTCATTAGGTCTAGGGTTGAGTCAATTTGGTTTTTGCAAAGTATAATAAAGCCAGCAGGCCAAAGGGAGGTCCTCTATAGGTGGTTATCTCAAAGATTTTTATCATTATACGGATAGATTAGGAATTCTCTTCAAAACGTTGTTTTGAAGATAAGTCGACATTTCATTTTTTGTAATAAATTTTCAAAAATTTCAGTTCTTGAATTGTCTAGGCGCAGCTTGGTCTCCTTTGCCAGATCATAACACAACTGTCCCTGTAAAAATCAACAAAATACTATCAGTCCAAACCTCGGAAGAAGCAAGAGAAAGTCAAAAAGCAGTATTGTATTAAAAGACCAAAGGTGAAAAAGTGCCAAACATTATAAAGTGGATTATTGAACCAATTTAAATCAAATCTGATTTGGTGAGATTTTTTCTTCACATATAAAAGAGGCAAACAGCTTCATTTGTTCAAAACTCCAAAGGTAGAAATAGTGTTTGAGTTTTTGAAGGCCGAAGTCGTGTTTCAAACCTGTGGACAGCATTTGGAGGCGTGCGCTACGCATAGAGTGCGCGCTATGCGCTGGGCCTCACTGGCCAGTGTAAAAAAACAAAGGCGCTACGCACACAGGTGTGCACTACGCGTTGGGTTCGGGCACTACGCACTCAGTCACAGCACCAAAAAAAAAAATTGTTAATGCGACCAGATCTTGCCAAATGGACTCCAAAACTTGCAAGTAGGTGTTTCATGGCTGCTCAGCCAATTCTAAATTCTTTGTTGTATGTTTGAGGTGGAAAATTTGATGTATTGGGTGTAGAAAAATGAAACCCTATGCTCATACCAAAATCATTCCTTAGGGTTTTTTTTTTTTTAAAAGACATGTGGGTGGCTTTGTGAAGATTTTCCCATTCTCAATTGGTGAAATACAGTCCCATACTCATTTGTCAAGTTTTAGCCAACATCACAAAGGGTGCACTTCACACTTTTGTTCATTTGTCAAAATT
The DNA here is from genome assembly GCA_000404065.3 of Pinus taeda. Lineage (NCBI taxonomy): Eukaryota > Viridiplantae > Streptophyta > Pinopsida > Pinales > Pinaceae > Pinus > Pinus taeda. Next base: position 247,722 of record APFE030631021.1, on the reverse strand, counting down.
GTCCTTGTGATCAAAACAGTGAATGTTTCATGCCAACACACTGAAACAAAGTTATTACCATTATGGCTTAATTCTTATGATGCTTTGGTAAACATATTTGGGTTTTGAGTATGCATTGAAATTCTGATTTCACCACCCCTATATCAACATACATATTGCAGACATTGTATTTTCAAAGCCATGTCAAACACAGATTCAGTTTATGAGCAGGAGAATGACAGTGATTCCACAACAGAGGGTAATGTACCACGGAGGCCTCACAGAGGTGGCAAAGGTGGTAAGCATCTCAGGGAAGAGCCCACTTCTTTGGTTCAATTGTAGGCTTGCCCACTTGCAATGGATTGTTTTCGTCTTCAGTCATGCTATCACTATTGTGAGCTAGTTTCACAAATTCAGCATCATCGTGAACTAGCTCGTTTGTTTGTTCTACATTTACATGATGGCCATGTAAAGCTCGCAGTATTTGATTTCATTTTGTCACCAGAGACTATTGCAGAGGCCACTGGGATACCAAATATTGGAGAGAAATGGAATAAGCGTCAGTAGTTAGAGAAATCCTACTATGAGCCGTACATCAAACCTGGATATATGAGGCACCTGAGGAGGGTTTCTCCTTTCCAATACCTGAGTGATCAGTTTGCACCTTTGATGAAACTCATCATTCGGTATTTCAGATGTGAGGGTAGATTCTCGCGTCTTTATGCGTACCATGTCCGTTTGTTGATGCATTTTACAAGGGTACATTTGATGAACATTCCATACTTCATGTATCGCAACATAGAGAGGATGGTTGTTTTAGTACAAAAGAAGACCCCAGCATAGCAGCATAGAAGTATTTATGATTACGCACTAATGAAGATCGTAGTGGTTCATCAGTTGGCACAGCAAGGCATTACCTGGGAGGATTTTATTTCTCGGCACTTTTTCTCAGTGCCATAGCCACCTCCAGAGATAGTTCATGAGGAGAGAGAGCCTTCACATCAATTTGACATTCCTAAGACTGAGCATGTCAATGCTCCAGTGTATGTGACATACCAGCGAGGCCACAGGGCCTTATTTGCATCTACACGACGAGTACTATCTCCACCCGTGGTGGAAGGGGTCTTGTTGACTGCATCAACAGCGCGAGTATTATCTCCACATGATGTGGAAGGGGTCACGCCTTCTTCTTTAGCACAGGTACAGATCTAGGACAGGGGAAAGAGGCTTATGCATGATGAGGGTCCTTCAGGAGGGTGGGACACTGATTTCACGATCATTGATGTTAATGCGAGCTCTCCTAGCTCAGAACTAAAGGAGATCATCCAGGAGCAAAAAGCTGAGAAGGACTCATTGAGAAAGAAATTGCAGATGGCTAAGTGGGTGATAAACTACCCAGAGCAGCGTAATGAATAGCTAGAGGATGAACATACACTTTATGAGCTGCGCCAAATCCATGACGAACGAGAATTGGCCCGAAAGAGATCGGGTGATATGACACCGGCTGATCGAGAGTCTATGCTCATCCATGTTACCACTCATCTGGAGAAATTGTTGGCAAAGGCTAATAGAGACAAAGACATGCTTCGTCATATGAAAAATCATTATTGGGCTCGTATCCATGTCTGCAAAGCAAAAATGAAGATTCTAAAGAGGCAGTTGAGCAAAGCACTAAAACGGCGGAAAAAGCCTGTTCCACTCGAGATTTTGGCAGACGCTTCATTGGCTGGACACGATACATGATGGAGGGTCTTCACTCCGAATTTGAGTAAATTCGGAGAAATTTTTGTCATTTTGAAAAATTTTGGCCTAAAAACAGGTTTTTTCAGCTGAATGCGTAGCGCGTCGACGCGCTCGCTTTTGATCGGGACACTTGCGGACGAAAAAATTTATATTTTTTGGTTTTTCATGGTGATTTATGCATGATCAGCTATTGCCGAAGCATTTCATCAAGTTCTGGATGATCAAAGGGCCCAAAAACACCATGAAAACCACTTTGCTGCCACCTTTTGCTCCAGCAGGAAGTACTTCTGGGAGAATGCAATTTTGAGGGGGAAAATGAGCTCCAAATTGGGAAATTCTACTTGGGTTGGAACGTAGACATCTAGGGCTTTCCAACAAGCTATCATGAGCTCAATTTGGATGTCAGGAAGTGCCCCAATAGCAGGCTGAAAGGTGCGTTATGCATGGAGATCAGGGCGCTACGCATAAAGGTTTTTGGTCAAATTTTCATCCTCCAGCTCAGGAATTCGACCAGTTCTTACCAGTTTCACTTCTTGATGTAATTTTTGACTTCTCCTGATATAATTGACTGAACATGATGTAATTTTGGCACCTAGTTACTTGTTCTAGAAGATTCATTCACCAAAGAGTGAAAATTTAATGAATGAATCAGTTTTCTACCTTATAGAGGCAAGTTGTTTTGACTGCCTAGATTGTAGTGCTTTGTTAAGAGATGGTTGAAACAAATCATAGGATGATGAGCTCGACCCATAGAGGCAAGGGAATGGTTTGGCTTGCCTATATTATGTATTTTCTAAGTCATTTTCAGGGTTGGACTCTCGGGAAAAGCTTGACACTCTATTGTACATTCACATCCGCATTTTTGGCAAAGGAAAGACTAGGGTTTTGCAGTACTGTTTGGGATCCATGTGGCTTTATGTGTTGATGGTGTGCTTCTTTTGGTATTTGTAAGTTGTTATGTGTATCGTTTCCCTTCTCTCATCTTCTGCAATTGAAGAAATGAAGTGTTAAGGTAGAATCCATAATTTGTTATGCTCTGCCTTTAAGTTTGTTTGATTTTCCATGTTTTCATCTGTTTATGGAGAATCCTTGAAAGATTCTTGCTCTCCTTAACTTCTCACTAGTCAGATCTAGCCATTCATTCTCTTTGAAAGCATCAAGACAATCGCCTACCTTTCCCCAAGTAGACCTCTGCAAAACTGTGTCTCATCCCCGCACCCAAAATTGCCTTTCCCGTTGATTCAACAAAAAAACCTCAAAAATCAACCTCAAACTCCTTGTACTTTATACCTAGCCTAAGATCAATTACCAATTTATTCATCTCGAGCGTCATCGATTACCTTTAACCGAGATTGACCCGAAGAGAGCCCTCTCCTGTCTTCGTAGGGCTAGCTACGAGGCTGAGCGTGGTTTTATGTAGCCTTGAGTTTTACCTTATATTATCCTAAGGTAGATTTGAGCGCTAACATAGTGGAAACCATACTGGGGTGGAAAAATCTCAATGGTTTTCTTTTTGATGTGTTTGTTTCATGAGTCTTAGACGAAGTCTCAAGTCACGCCAGGTAGCTTTCGAAATGCTTTTGCCATGCATAAGCGGAAGTAGATAAACGATGCTTCAGTCGATCTCAGGTTAGCTTGTCAATGCAACACTTGATTTGCAAAATCACCCCAGTATATTTGTTCGTTCTAGACCTTTGGATGATTGAGTATAGAAGTCAATAGGTTGAATTACTTATATTCCTTTGATCTTTTGACAAAACACACTGGCTTCAAGAAGACATACCAGAGCTAATCCAGATCCAAATCTAACCCCTGTCTACGAAAATCTGAATTTGATTTGAAGACTCCTCTGTGAAGAAAGCTTTGTGACTCCCATGATTAAATCTCATTCATGTCCTACAATTTTGAATATCTTGAAGAACTTGCTTTTGATGAGAAGTTTGAACTTTCATTGCTCAAAACCAAGTCTGAAAATGCTCTTGATTCTATAGTTCCAAATCCTGATTTCGCTACTGCTCTTCAAATCGAAAGGTCTAATAAGTCTATTGAGAATTTCATTTTAAGACAACTCCAAAATACAATTGAGGTTACGAATATCATTGATTTTATAGAAATGGCATCTACTACCATTGGATCGTCCATTACGACATCCACCTCTAGAATTCCTACTGAACCACCTTTCGTTCCCACCATCCCTGTGCAACCTATTATTTCTGATCAAAAGTCTACAGTCAATTCGCCTTCATCCACTGTTTCCATTCCTAAAACTGCATCTCCTCTACACACACCTCCTCATACACCTCACACCTCAGCTGCGCATACTCCCCCAACATCTCCCAGGCCGACTACAAATCCACCAAGAGCCACGGCTGCCATATTTGCACCCCTTGCTTTGCCGGCCAATTTGGATCCTATGCCCGCTGATTATCAAAGCAAGATCCCTATATTCGATGGCACACCACAGAGTATATCAGCTCAGCAGCATATTGTTCGAATGACAAACTTTTTGGACCTGCATAAAATTGATGCAGAAAATGTCTCAATGAGATTGTTTGCCCAGACTTTTGGAGGAGAGGTTCGAAAATGGTTCAGAGATTTACAAGCAAGGAGTATCAACACACTACATGAACTTCAGAATTTGCTTTTAGATCGGTGGGAAATGAAGAAAGATCCATTCCAAATCGCTTCAAAGTATAGCAGCATCAAGTGTAATCCTGGTGAGTCTGTTGAGGATTATATTATCAGATTTAATGTTGTGTATAATTCAATTCTAGATGACTTAAAACCGTCTAAAAAGTCAGCTCTTCTTAAATTCCCAGATGTTTTTGATTTGAAGATGGCCTATTCACTACTAGACAGAGATCCGCCTACTTTAGAAAATATGCAAAAGATTGCCATTAGTGTTGAGGCGAATCTGAATGATAAGAGACCACAATTGAAATCAGAGAAAAGAGTGACTATAAGGAAGAGTCTACATCATAACCGCCTTGGCTTCGTGAGATGGAAAAAATGTTCAAAAGAATGAACCTTGATAAATCAAAAACACAGACTCGTAATCCAAATTACTGTGGCTAGCAACAGCCACAGTTCAGAATTAAGCAACGTGAACAAAGAGCACAAGAGCCGACAGCCGAGCAGCAGATTAAGACTCCTCTTTTGCAGACTTTTGTGAGTCAAGATTCAAATTATGATGTTGATGTAGTAGGGGACCAAAATCACTTCTTTACTCCTCATGATCTCCCAATTTACATCACTGAGGATGAAGAGTATGGAGAAAGTTCAACTGCCCAGAAAGATGAAGATTTCATCTTAGCAAATGATGTAGATTTAGATGATTACCAAAGAGGATATTTAAATGCTTTGTCCACTCAACAAAAGCAATACTCATTGAGAAACCGAGATGTGCCCATAAATCCAATTCAGAAAAGAAAAGAAGCTACAGCACCAAAGACGGATTCACCCATACCACAGAAGAAAGGAAAAGAGACAATTGATCCCATAGCTAGTAAAATATCATCAGCAGAAAAGGCAAATTAGACAAGTATAATCAAGGATAAGAAGGAAGTTCCGGTCAAAGAAGTCGAAAAAGTTTCAGCATTTAGTTTGGAAAATGAAATTTCCAAATTAAAAATATCCATTCCTTTGACAGAAATCATGAAGAACAGCAGCTACCGTGGTCAAGTCTCCAAAATTCTGAATGTTGATCCAATGTTTGACATGGTAAATGTTGAAGATGATCAGCCAAAATTGATATTTGGGCCTGCATTAGATGGTGAGTCCCCTGATAGTGATGTTATTCCCTTTTATATCAGTTTGAGATTGCATGAATATGTATTGCATAATGCTATGTTCGATTCGGGTGCTTCGCACAATTTGATGCCAAAGGTGATCATGGAAAAGTTGGGACTACACATTACAAGGAAATATCATGATTTGTATTCATTTGATTCTAGCCGTGTGAGCTGTATTGGGCTCATCAAAGATTTGGTTGTTAGCTTAGACCAAATTCTAGCGAAAAATGTCTTGATGGATGTGGTTGTGGCGGACATTCCTCCACGATTTGGGATGCTCCTTTCAAGATCTTGGGGGGCAAAATTGAAAGGTACACTACAGTTAGATTTCTCTTACGCAACAATTCCAGTCTTTAGTCAAATGAGAAAGTTATATCGAGAGCAGAAGATGAAATACATGATAACCAGCAAAGAGAAGCCAATCTATAATCCTCTAAATTATGTACATACCAATTTAGAGTCGTTTGTGTTGCTTGGTGATAGTTTTAATGATAGAGATAGTCAATTAGTTCAGGCAGAAGATATACCAGAAATCACTGAAAATTTTAGAGAAGTTCTGCAAAAAGAAAGGAGAGAAAAGCAAACTACTGTGGAGCAATCAGCTAAAGACAATGGGCAGCAAACAGGAAAAACAGAGTTGGTGCAATTTCAACATTTAGAGGACGATGAAGATGGTTTTTGGACTATGGATTTTGATGGTGCAGTAGGTAGTGATGGTGCTAGAATTGGTGTTTGGATTCGCAGTCCATTTTCCGCTACGGATAAGATTCCAAGCAAAGTGAGAGTGTGTTCCTACAAGCTAGCATTTGACTATTCTAATAATGAAGCGGAATATGAAGCTCTAATTGCTGGCCTTAAGATTCTTAGAAAGCTGAAAGCGAAAAGGATTACAGTCTATCATGATTAAGAGTTGGTGATAAAGCAGGTTAAGGGTGAGTTTCAGGCCAAGAATCCTCGCATGAGAGCTTACTGAAATGCAGTCTTAGATATTCTGAAGTTATTTTCTGATCATACCTTGACATGTGTGCCTCGCATACAAAATGGTGTTTCTGATGGACTTGCTAAGGCGACAAGCAACTTAAAAATCCCGATGAATTCCACCAACAAGTTCGAGATTCATGTGAAACACTGTCCCATCGTTCCAGACAATCAGCAATGTTGGCATGTCTTTCAGGATGACGAGGAGATTAATCATTTTCTGCAGAATAAGGGTAAGTTCAAAGACACCTCCATAGATACAGAACATGATGATGGTAGTGATGATATACAAATAAATCAAATGGAAGTACTGCAACTTAAAGATAACATCATTCCTAAGGGATTGATTCCTTTGGAGGAACTCTTCGACCAAGATGATGTAGCCCATAAACCAACATTGAGGCCAACTAAAAAAGGTGTTGAAGAGGTAAATATCGAGACAGCTGAGAATCCCAAGATGGTAAAATTATCAAAGTCATTATCACCAAAGGTAAAGGCAGAGTATGTGAAGTTGTTGTCTTTATTTTCTGATGCTTTTGCGTGGGATTTTTCAGATTTAAAAACATATGACACTAATATCATTCAGCATAATATCCCCATTAAATCAAATCAGAAGCCTTTTTGTCAAAAGTTGAGGAGAATCAATCCAAAGCTACTACCATCGATTAAAAAAGAGGTAAACAGATTGTATAAGTGAGGAATCATTGTGCCTATCCAATTTTTAGATTGGATATCAAATTTGGTGCCCGTGAGAAAGAAAACAAGTGAGATCCGCTTATGTATCGACTTCAGAAATTTGAATAAGGTTTCATTAAAAGACAATTATCTACTGCCAAAAATGGACCACATATTGCAACGAGTAGTTGGAGCATCAAGGATGTCACTACTCGACGGCTATTTAGGATATAACCATATTTTAGTGCATGAAGATGATCGTGACAAGACTGTGTTTACCACTCCGTGGGGAACGTTTCATTATGCAAAAATGTCGTTTGGTTTGAAGAATGCAGGAGCCACCTTTCAGCGTGCGATGGACATGGCTTTCGCCAACGAGAAAGATGTCTTTTTACTTGTTTACCTGGATGATTTAACTGTGTTTTCAAATTCTGATGAGGAACATTTATATCATTTGAAAGTTGTTTTCCAAAAGTGCAGAAAATATGGCATTTCGCTGAATCCAAAAAAAAAGTCCTTTTGCGATGGATGAGGGCAAGCTCCTTGGCCACATCATATCGAAAGATGGCATCCGTGTTGACCCTGCATGTGTTGAAGCCATCCAGCAAATTGAACAGCCCCGAAACAAGAAAAAAATACAGTCCTTTAATGGTAAACTGAATTTTCTGCGTCGCTTCATTCCAAATCTAGCTGAGCATCTTAGACAAATCACGAGCATGCCGAAAAAGGACAGTCAGGTAAAGTGGACTGAAGAGTCGGTGAAATCATTCAATTTAGTGAAGTTAGCTCTTCCTTTAGATCCTATTTTAATCAGCCCAGACTACACGCAGGATTTTATTTTGTTCTCATTTGCTTCTGAGCACACTTTAGCAGCTGTATTAATGCAGAAAAGAGAAGGAGTTCAAAAGCTTATAAAATTGGCAACCAAGGAAAAACTTCATGTGGGTCATCTTATTCATGGCTGATAATATTTTTATTAGATTCCTCTCGTCAGGAGGTGTAGGATTGATATAAAGATCATCCGATTCCGATAAGTATTCATGGAGATATGAATTTATTTTGATTATGGATTTATTATCAAGCCGACCTACAACTCATGTAGGCTCAGAAGCCCAACAGTCGCATCTATTCACCCACCAACGTTGTGTATAGATATAAGAGGACTTTTCCTCATTTGGACTCACTCATCTCATCACATCTCTCTCTCTCTACCGCAAAGATATGAGTCTCTTCTCTACTGCACTGAAATGGGTCTCTCTCTCACACACGTTTGAAGCCGGAAACTGCTGAAACTGAAGCTGCAACTGCAGAAGTAAAGATTGACTTGCGGGGCCTATAAGATCTCCTATTTGGAACTGCGCTATAGGTTCATCTAAGCCTCCTCTAAAATCCGCAACTTCTGGTGGTGGAATGAAGTCAATCCAATGAACGGTTTGCAAGATATCGACTGCCCTAGTTTGAAGCCAGAAACTGTTGAAATTGAAGCTGCAACTACAGAAGTAAAGATTGACTTGCGAGGCCTAGAAGATCTCCTCTTTGGAACTACACTGTAGGTTGATGTGAACCTCCTCTGAAAGCCACAACTTCTGGTGGTGGAATGAAGTCAATCCGATTAACGGTTTGCAAGATATCGACTGCCCTAGTTTGAAGCCGGAAACTGCTGAAACTGAAGCTGCAACTGCAGAAGTAAAGATTGACCTGTCTGGCCTAGAAGATCTCCTCATCTGAGCTACGCTGTAGGTTCATCTGAACCTCCTCTAGAAGCCGAAACTTTTGGTGGTGGAATGAAGTCAATCTGACAGTCGGTTGTGAGATATCGTCTGCCCTAGTTTGATAATGAAGCCACTAATGCTAATGTTGTTGATCTAGGGTTTGCTGCTTCTGAGATGAATCAGATTCATTGTACTATTTCTCTCTGCTGAATTATTGAAGATAAAAGAAGATTTGATCAAAGGGTTTCCCCACACATTGTGAGGTTTGTCCCTGGCTAGCCGCCACATCTTGTGTCTCTTGTCTTGGCTTGTTTTCTGTCGATCGTTTAATGTTCTATCTGCACTTTACTTTATGTACATGTGATTGCTAATCTGTGGAATATAATAAAAAAAAGAAGTAAACAGTTGTTACAAGCATAGAACATACCATAACTTAACATGGTATCAGAGCTGAGGTGAAGACAAAGCCCGAGCAAGAGCAAGAGCATCGTCAAAGAGAAGATTGGCAAGGCTATCCTAAAAGAACTATGGGGTCCTCAACACTCTTTCCTGCTGAAGACAAGCTCTGTGAGAAGCTAACTATCACAGATGGAAGATATCTATTGATCTAACCCTTGAGAATCAAGGAGTGTTGGATCATGTGAGAGGCAATATTGTTGAGCCTCCATCAAATGCATCCGCTGCTGCCTGGAACAAATGCAAAAATGGAGACGTCAAAACAATAGAAATGACTCACACTGGGACGATGATCAAAATCCCTCTGATGGCAAATCAAAGGAATGACAAATTCAACAGCAAAGGTAAGAGGAGAGCTAGGAATCGAGGAAGAGGACAACCATTCAAGAAGGCTAGAAAGTCCAGGATGTATTAAATGCACTTGACCTCAAAAAGAACCTAGTGTCCATCTCGGCAATGGAAGACAAAGGCTATAAGGTAACCTTCAGAAATGGCAAGGCACGTATATGGAAAAATAATGTTAAAGATGCCTTACTCTTGGGTCATTATATCAGGTCGATGGAAGTCCGCTAGGTGTCATGTCTTATGACACATCTCTTCAGTCCGAACGTTGGCATCGGAGGTTTGCCCCCCTTCATTATAAAGCTATACCCGGTGTAAAACAAATGGTGACAGGGATGCCGAATTCCAAGTAGAGAAAGAAGGTGTATGTCCGGGATGTGCCGAAGGAAAGCTCAAAAGGGGACCGTTCCCCTCAAGCCAAAGCAAGACCTCTGATATATTACATTTGGTTCACTCAAGCATATCTGAGGCTGGCATTAAGAGGGAGACTACTACACCACATACTTCTGAGCAGAATGGTGTGGCGGGAAGGAAGAACTGTACGATTGTGGAAGCTGTCCGGACCATGTTACATGATCAAAGACTTCTAAAGTTTCTATAGGTTGAAATTACAAACACCTCCGTATATGCCCTCATCAAGCATTGGGTTCCAAGACTCTTGAATAAAAGTTCACCGGTAAGAAATCTGATGTTTCTCATTTTTAGAATTTTTGGAACCCCTGTATATTTTCATGTAAGGAAAGAGAAAAGAAATAAATTGGGTGCATCTGGAAAGAAGGGAATTTTCGTGGGCTATGGTGAAAATACTAAAGGCTATAGAATTTATGTAGTCGGTCAAAGGGAAGTCGTAATTAGTCATGATGTCACCTTTGACGAAGATATGGCTCTCAGCAAGGTGAACAATCTTCCGGCTTTGAGGAGCTCTCAAGAAGCCGACACCAGGGAACCGAAAGAAAAGGATGATGAATTAATGCCTGATGTAGAAGAACCCATGGATCTGATTGATCCTCCTCCACATGAACCTTCCTCTTCTAGGAAGAGGCCTTCATGGCTTAGGGGGCTACTTGATGATGCTGAAGGACATGCTGCACCCCGAGGAACCTTTCGTGAAAGTAAGAAACCTAATAGGTATCAGGGATACTGACCATCATGAGCACGATCATACAAAATAAGCCTTCATCATTCTCAGACGCCGTCAAGCATCAAGTATGGAAGGATGCTATGACCAAAGAATATGAGTCTATCATGAAGAATGATGTCTGGAAGTAGTTACCAGACCCCAAGACAAGACAGTTGCTACTTCCAAATGGCTTTACAAGATAAAGCATGCAGCAGATGGAAGTACGGAAAAGTATAAGGATCGTTTTGTTGCTCATGGTTTCTCCCAGAAGGAAGGTATAGACTATGATGTGATATTTGCACCTGTTGCCAGATATACGACCATCTACTCGATCGTAGCCTTTGTCGCTTCACAAGGATGGAACCTACATCAGATGGATGTCAAGACTGCGTTCTTACACGGCTCGATCAAAGAAGAGGTCTACGTGGAGCAACCCGAAGGATTTGATTGAAAATATCATGTATGTAGGTTGAAGAAGGCTCTCTATGTGCTGAAGCAAGCACCCCAAGCATGGTATGAGAGGATCGATAGCTACTTGATGAAGCTGGGATTCACTAGGAGTGAAGCCGATCCTAACCTTTACTTTAAGGTTGAAGATGACAAGCCTCTCATACTGGTGCTGTATGTGGATGACCTCTTTCTAACAGGTGTAAACCCTCTCAGTCACAAATGTAAGAGGGAATTGGCTTCTAAATTTGAAATGAAGGACCAAGGACTTGAAGTGTGGCAGAAGTCGGGGGAAATTTTCCTATCTCAAGGAAAATATGTGGTAAATATATTGGAAAGACTCGGTATGATGGACTGCAAGCCTGTGACTACCCCAAGGATCTTAACTTTTAGAAGTTATATGGTAGTGATGTTGGACCAGATTTGGGAAATGCCTCTGAGTTTCATAAACTCATTCGCATTGATGTTCTTGGTGAACCTCCATCCGAACATATGTTTTGTAGTTAGCATTGTGAGCTCATATTTGGTTGAGCCTCACTGGATTGATGCCAAGAATCTTCTGAGGTATCTTCGTGGCACAATGGGTTAAGATACTCTATCGAAGATGTGAGACTACTTGGATATACTAATGCTGATTGGGCAGGCAATGTGGTGGACCGTAAGAGCACTTCCGGGTGCTGTTTCACCTTGGGATCTGCTTCGATATCTTGCATGAGTAGGAAGCAGAAGTCGGTGGCCTTGAGCACTGTCGAAGCAGAGTATATTGCTGCTAGCGTGGCCTCCTGTGAGGCATTCTGGTTGCGAAAGCTCTTCAGTGAGCTGTTTGGATTTACATTGGATACCATCGTGATCCTATGTGACAACCAGAGGTGAGATTTGATTATTGAGGAATCCCGTATTCGTCTATTGCTCCAGCAGATAGACATCATCTGGGATATGGTAAGTCGATGAACAAGGAGGCTCCATCGCATTAAGATGATGTACAAGTCGATACACCTTGTCAAAGCCCCGAGGAAAGATCTAATCTGTGATTTTCCCAAACGACTTGGAGTCGGCAAGAAACCCTTGTACAAGGGTCCTGCATGTTGCATACATTGAGCTCTGGGAGCTCTGAGGGCTTGCGGTTATTACTAGAGCAACATACGACCATAGGGTGACTCACCTTCCCTTGGTGGTGCACACTGGAACAAGATGATTCACTCTCTTGTGGGACAAGATGATTCGCTCTCTTGTGGAACAAGATGATTCACTCTCTTGTGTAGCAGGATGATTAGTTCTCTTGTAAGGCCTGGATTGATGTGTTCTCCGTGGCGACTGTAGCAGGATGATTAGTTCTCCTGTGAGGCTTGGATTGATGTGTTCTCCATGGCGACTGTAGCAGGATTGATGTGTTCTCCTGTGAGGCCTAGATTGATGTGTTCTCCATGGCGACTGTAGCAGGATGGATGTGTTCTCCTGTGAGGTCTGGATTGATGTGTTCTCCATGGCGATTGTAGCAGGATTGATGTATTCTCTTGTGAGGACAGGATTGATTAGTTCTCCTGTCGAGGCATCCTACCCATGCAGTCTGGGACTCATGGGAAGTACGTCTCATTTGATCAATGAGCAGAGAAATGAAGTTAAGGACCATAGTAGTACCGATGGACGCATCGTTGTATCTACCATACTCCCTACGCTAGGATGACCTCCATTGATCTGGGATCAATGATACTGGTCTGGGACCAGTGGTAGGAGTTGTAACATACTATGACGCTGACTTCGGGTCGGTTGAGACTGGTCTAGGACTAGTGGTACATACTCCGAGACTGACTTCGTGTTAGTGCAGTACTGGTTTGGGACCAGTGAGAGTGGTACATACTATGATGCTGACTTCGGGTCGATTGAGATTGGTCTGGGACCAGTGGTACACTCTCTGAGACTGCGATATTGGTTTGGGACCAGTGGTAGGAGTGGTACTTACTATGAAGCTGACTTTGGGTCGGCTGAGACTGGTTTGGGACCAGTGGTACGCACTCTGAGACTGACTTTGAGTCAGTGAAGGATGATACTGGTCTAGGACCAGTGGAGTTGTACTCACTATGACGCTGACTTCGGGTTGGTTGAGACTGTTCTGGGACCAGTGGTACATACTCTGAGACTGACTTTGAGTCAGTATGATACATCCTCGATCATTTCTTCTTCTTCATAATTCAGACAAAAGCAGAGCAGAACTGAACAATGCAAGAGCAGAGCAGAACAGAGCAAAACAGTACCAATCAGTACAGGGCAGAACAAGATAAAGCAGAACAGGTAGAATAGAGCAGAGCAGGGCCAGGGTCAGGCTATACAGGGCAGTGCATTTGATGGATGAATAGTAACGACCGATAGACAGATTGCAGATGAAGTTCTCCCTGGTTGAGAGGGAGTGTTAAAATTGGCAACCAGGGCAAAACTTCATGTGGGTCATCTTATTCATGACTGATAATATTTTTATTAGATTCCTCTCATTGAGAGGTGTAGGATTGATATAAATATCATCCGATTCCGATAAGTATTCATGGAGATATGAATTTATTTTGATTATGGAATTATTATCAAGCCAACCTATAACTCATGTAGGCTTAGAAGCCCAACAGTCGCATCTATTCAAACATCAACGTTGTGTATAAATATAAGAGGACTTTCTCTTATTTGCACTCACTCTTCTCATCACATCTCTCTCTCTACTGCGCAGAAATTAGTCTCTTCTCTACTCCGTAGAAATGGGTCTCTCTCTCACACATGTGAAGCCGGAAGTTGTTGAACCTGAAGCTGCAACTGAAGATCCAAATATTGACCTGCATCGCCTAGAAGATCTCCTCATCTGAATTGCGCTGTAGGTTCATCTGAACCTCCTCTGAAAGCCGCAACTTTTGGTGGTGGAATGAAGTCAATCCGATGAATGGTTTGCAAGATATCGACTGCCCTAGTTTGAAGCTGGAAATTGCTGAAACTAAAGCTGCAACTGCAGAAGTAAAGATTGACCTGCGTGGCCTAGAAGATCTCCTCATCTGAATTGCGCTGGAGGTTCATCTGAACCTCCTCTGGAAGCCGCAACTTTTGTTGGTGGAATGAAGTCAATCCGACGGTCGGTTTGTGAGATATTGTCTGCCCTAGTTTGATAATGAAGCCGCTAATGTTGATGCTGCTGATATAGGGTTTGCTACTGCTGATATGAATCAGATTTATTGTACTATTTCTCTCTGTTGAATTATTGAAGATAAAAGAAGATTTGATCAAAGGGTTTCCCCATGCATTGTGGGGTTTGTCCCTGGCTAGCCGCCACATCTTGTGTCTCTTTGTCTTGGGCTTATAAATTCATATCTCCATGATACTTATCAGAATCGAATGATCTTTAGATCAATCCTACACCTCTTGATGAGAGGGATCCAAGAAAAATATCATCTTCCATTAATAAGATGACCCACATGGAGTTTGGCCCTAGTTGCCAATTTTAACAGAAACAAAAGGGGAAAAGAAAAGATAAACTGCATTCATTCTTCATGAGCAGATTGGAGAAAGGAGGCTGAGAGCTAGAGAAAAGCTCCAAAGGAGAAATTTGTTGTAGCAAGCTGAAGGAGTGATTTCTAGGCAAAAGTTGGGCACGAAAATCAAGGCATAGAAGACAACAAAAGGTACAGTACGAACAATAATGTTGTGAGTTGCACACCATTCGAGAGAAGTTTTTGATTTTTTTTGAAAAAAATCGTACAGTTCGTATCTGTACAGTACATATTTTCAGCTTCAAGTGGGCATGAAAATCGAGGCAAAGTGGGCATGATTTTCAAGGAGTTTTGGGCTGAAGAGATAAGCTATATTTTGTTGTTTTGTTTTGTCTGCAAATGTATTTTTCCTGATCTTGAAAGATAAATAAATTTGAAGAGCTCTCTAACAGGTTTTTCCCGGAGAAGATTGAAGGGGTTTTGCCTGGGTCTAAGTTGACAAAAAATCTGTGTATTTTTATGTGTGTTGCTGGTTTGTTTATGTCCATATTTATTTTCAGCATGTGTTGACAGTCCCATGTGTTTTTGTTAAAATTGGAAACTAGGGCCAAACTCCATGTGGGTTACCTTATTTATGGCAACTGATATTTTTCTTGGATTCCTCTCTTTGAGAGGTGCAGGATTGATCTAAAGATCAGCCGATTCTGACATGTATTTATGGAGATATGAATTTATTCATATTATTGACAATTTGTCAAGGTCGGCCAGCAAGCTAAACAAGCACTTTTACCCCCAAATCAACCTCAACGTTGCATTTAAATAGAGGACACCTCCAGTCATTTGAGGAGCACATCATATCATGATCTCTCTCTCCACTTGTTTGGGTTTGTCTTCTCACAAGGAGGACGTGGTGGAAAGAAACATCAGATGTGCCCTAGCTGCAGTCAAGAGAGTCTCCTATCCGCAGTTAAGAGGAGTCCTAATCTGAAGTCAAGAGAAACCCTAATATGCAGCTAAAGGAAGGCCTTAATCTGCAGTCAAGGGAGATCCCTATCCACAATCAAGAGGAGCTCTAATACACAGCAAAAGAAGGCCTTAATCCGCAGTGAAGGGAGAGCCCTAGCCGCAGTCAAAAGGAGCCCTAGCTGCAAAAAAGGGAGGCCCTTATTTGCAGTCAAGAAGAAACCCTTAGCAGCAGCAAAGAGCAAGCCCAACCGCAGCAAGAGAAGGCCATAACAGATTTGTTTAGAGTGGTTGTCTTAGGGTAAGACTAGAAGCCGAGTTGCTGTTCAAGGTCCTAGATTGCAAGTTGATGGTTTTTGGGTACTGTTTGTTTGAGGACCGTAGGCATAACTTACTACTGGGCTAGGCCGCAGGCCATAGCCAACAACAAAGGTTGTTCTAAGGGTTGCATTAAGGGTCAACAAGTCAGACTTGGACAACGTGGAAGTGGTGGAGTCTCAACTTGGTACACCGCAGCCTAGGAAGGCCTGCATTGTTGATTGTGTGGAGAATGAGGGCTGAAGGTTGATGCCCTAACTCATGAAGCAGTGACAGATAGTGCAACAAGAAGACAACAACGTTCTGGGAGATGTATTGGGTCAAGGTTTGACCATATTTGGCTCAGTTTAATGAGCATCCTATTGGTGCCATATAGATGATCTTCAAAGGAAGATTTTGTCCTGTTTGATCAGCATTGACTTCTCTGGTCAAGGCTTACTGCTGCTGTCATAAAATATCAGATTTTTATATTTGTACTATCTCTCTTTCTCTCTCTGCCGAACTATTGAAGAATATAAGAATAATTGATCAAGGGTTTCCCCACATTAGGGTTCGTCCTTGGTTGATGCCACATCTTGTGTCCTCTTGTCTTGGATTGTCTTCTATTGTTTATGTTTATGTTCTATCTGCATTTTACTATCACGCTGATGTGATTGCTAATCTGGATATTGATATTGGGCTTATAAGAAAATTGAAGTAATTTCTCTTAAGCATAGAACATACCAAAAATTAACATGGTATCAGAGATGAGGTGAAGACAAAGCCCAAGCAAGAGTGAAAGAGCAATCACCGAAGACATTTGGAAAGGACAAAAGGCTCAATGGGTTCCTCATCCCACTTCTCGACTGAAGATAAGCTCCGTGAAAAGTCTGACTATCATGGACGGAAGATGTCTCTTGATCTGACATTGGAAGAACAAGAAGTGTTGGATTATGTGAAGGGTAAAATCCCTGAGCCTCCATCAAATGCACCGACTGCTACAAAGAGAAAGTACAACAAGGCTTAAGTCAAAGCGAAGAAGATTATCAGAGATTCCATTGACAAGCGTCTGGTGGCCTACATCTCCGATTTGAACACCTCCAAGGAGATCTACGACAGATGGGTAAGCATGTTCAAGGTTAGTGATACAAATCAAATTTTGTTCCTCAAAAAATAAGTTGAAGGATATTAAGAAGGGCAAGGACGAGGATATTCAATCCTACATCTTAAGGATCACTGAGATCAAGAATGATCTTCTATCAATTGGAGAAGTCATTCCTGACAGGGAACTTACTATCACTACCCTTGGAGGGCTCCCACCCGAATGGTATATATTTAGAACCACTATTCTCAATAATGATCGAATTCCGGGATTTGAAGAATTGATGTCAAGATGCATTCAAGAAGAAACAAGAATGGTGGAGCAAGAAATGCCTTCTAATATAGGTAACCCCACTTCTTTCTCTGCTCATGCCAAAAGGAGAAATAATGCAGGGTCTAAAGGTCATTCTAATGGAAAACCCGAATCTAAGGATGGAATGCATGTGCTTTGCTTGCAATAAGTTTGGCCACTATGCAAAGGAGTGTCCAAATAGAAGGGACACATCACATGATGATGATCACAATCATTTTAGGGGAAACTTCAACGACAATGATAGAAGGAATGACAGGTACAATGACAAAGGGAAAAGGAATGCAGGACATCAAGGAAATGGTCAACCCTCCAAGAAAGAAAGGAACTCCAGGTATGAAGAATCAAATGTTGTTAACAATAAGAAAAAGGATTATTATCTTGTATCGGCCCTCTCCACTACCTCTCCTCCAGACACTTTGGGAAATTGGCTTATTGATAGTGGTGCTTCAAGGCACTTGACCGGATACAAGGAACCTCTCTCTAATCTGATAGAGAAGGAGACAAACTTGGAGATTATTCTTGGAGACGATGCCACCTATCCCATAAAGGGTGTAGGGAATGTTACCCTTCAATTGAATCAGGGTAACACGATTAATTTACAAGTTCTATATGTACCTGATCTCAAGAAGAACTTGGTGTCCATTTCGGCAATGGAAGACAAAGGTTACAAGGTGGCATTCATCGATGGAAAGGTACGCGTTTGGAAAAGAAATTTTAAAGATGCTTTTACTCTTGGGTTCAGTGTTGGCACTTTGTATCAAGTTGCAGGAAGTCCATTGGGGGCCATGTCTTGTGACACATCTCTACAATTTGAACTATGGCACCGGAGGCTTGCCCATCTTCATTACAAGGCCCTACCTGATATGAGACAGATGGTGACAGTGATGCCCATGTTCATAGAAGAGCATGAAGGTATATGTCCAGGATGTATCGAGGGAAAAATTACAAGTACTAGCAAGACCACAGATGTGGAACAACCCGAGGGGTTTGAGGTTCATGACCAAGAATCTCATATATGCAGGTTGAAGAAAGCTCTCTATGGATTGAAGCAAGCACCCTGGGCTTGGTATGAGAGGATTGATATCTATCTGATGAAGCTGAGATTCACTAGGAGTGAAGTCAATCCAAACCTTTACTTTAAGGTTGTGGATGATAAACCTCTCATATTAGCACTTTATGTGGATGACCTCTTTCTGACAGATGCAGACCCTTTCATTCACAAACGTAAGAGCGAGTTGGATTCCTAATTTGAGATGAAGGACCTAGGACTGATGCACAAATTCCTAAGGTTAGAGGTCTGGCAAAAGACAGGAGAAATTTTCCTAAGGAAAATATGTTGTGAAGATATTGGAAAGATTTGGGATGGTGGACTGCAAGCCTGTGACTACCCTGATGGAGGTTAACTTTAAGAAGTTATGTGGTAGTGTTGTTGGACCCGAATTGGGAACTGCTTCTGAGTATCGTCAACTCATAGGAGCATTGATGTTCTTGGTGAACTTTTGTCCGGATATATGTTTTGCAGTTAATACGTTGAGCGAATATATTGTTGAGCCTCATTACACACTTTGGATTGGTGCCAAGAATCTTTTGAGATATCTTCAGGGCACAATCACTCATGGACAGAGTTACACTGTCGGAGATGTGAGGCTGCATGATTATTCTGATGTTGATTGGGCAAGCAGTGTGGTGGATTGCAAGAGCACTTTTGGGCGTTGTTTCTCTTTGGGTTCTGCTTTGATATCCTGGATGAGCAGGAAGCAGAAGTCATTTGCTTTGAGCACTGTAGAGGTCGAATATATAGCTGCGAGTATGGCCTCCTGTGAAGCTGTCTGGTTGAGGAAGCTCTTCGGTGAGCTGTTTGGACATGGGTTGGATACCACCGTGATCCTCTGCGACAACCAGAGTGGGATCCGATTATCAGAGAATCCCATATTTCATGATCGCTCCAAGCACATATACATCAGGTACCACTTTATCCGGGATATGCTACAACGAGGAGCAATAAGGCTCCATAACATTAGGATTGATGAGCAGGTCACCAACATTCTGTCGAAGCCCCTGGGAAAGGTCAAATTCTTGAATTTTTGAGCACGACTAGGAGTCGTGGAAAGACCCTCTCATGAGGGTCCTGTATGATATGGATATTGAGCTTTGGGAGCTTCGGGGGCTTTGGGGTACTTCTTAGAGAGATGATTAACCATAGGGTGAGTGGTTCAACCTTACCCTAATGGTTTGCTATGTAGGCAGGATGAGTGGTTCATCCTTCTCCTGCTGAGACACAATCATAGGGTGAGTGGCCCAGCCTCCCCCTAGTGATTTGTTGTGTACAGGGTGAGTGGTTCAGCCTTCCCCTGGGATACCCCATAGTGACATGTAGGTAGGATGAGTGGTTCATCCTTCTGCTAAGACATCCTACCCATGCAGTCTGGGACTCATGGGAAGTACCTCTCATCTGGCCAATGAGTAGAGAAATGAGGATAGGGACCATAGTACTACCGGTGGACGCATCATGTACTACCGTACTCCCTATGCTAGGATGATATTGATCACGGATCAATTGGAACTGACTTCGGGTCAGTAAGAGTGGTATGAGACAGTCTCTTTTATTTGGAATTGACTTCGGGTCAGTAAGAGTGGTATGAGACACTCTCTTTCATCTGGGACTGACTTCGGGTCAGTAGAGCATGGTATGATACATTCTAGATCACTTCTTCTTCTTCATAGTTCAAAAGAGCAAAGCAGTGCATTGATGGCAGAGATAGTACCGACTGACAGATGGATTAGCAGATGGGGTTCTCCCTAGTTGAGAGGGAGTGTTAAAATTGGAAACTAGGGCCAAACTCCATGTGGGTCACCTTATTTATGGTAGCTGATATTTTTATTGGATTCCTCTCTTCAAGAGGTGTAGGATTGATCTAAAGATCATCCAGTCCGACATGTATTTATGGAGATATGAATTTATTCATATTATTGACAATCTGTCAAGGTCGGCCAACCAGCTAAACAAGCACATTTACCCCCAGCTCAACCTCAACGTTGCATTTAAATAGAGGAGACCTCAAGTCATTTGAGGAGCACATCATATCATGATCTCTCTCTCCAATTGTTTGGGTTTGTCTTCTCAGAAGGACGACGTGGTGGAAATAAAGATCAGATGTGCCCTAGCTACAGTCAAGAGAGGCTCTTATCCGCAGTCAAGAGGAGTCCTAATCCGCAGTCAAGAGCAACCCTAAAACGCAGCTAAAGGAAGGCCTTAATCCGCAGTCAAGGGAGAGCCCTATCCGCAGTCAAGGGAGAGCCCTATCTGCAGTCAATAGGAGCTCTAATACATAGCAAAAGAAGGCCTTAATCCGCAGTCAAGGGAGAGCCCTAACTGCAGTCAAAAGGAGCCCTAGTTGCAACAAAGGGAGGCCCTTACTCGTTGTCAAGAAGAAGCCCTTAGCAGCAGCAAAGAGGTAGCCCAACTACAACAAGAGAAGGTCATAACAGATCTGTTTAGAGTGGTTATCTTAGGGTAAGATTGGAAGCCGAGTTGTTGTTCAAGGTCCTAGATTGTAGGGCTGTGTGGGCCGAGGAAGATAAGGAATTAGCATTGCAAGTTGATGGTTGTTGGGTACTGTTTGTTTGAGGACCCTATGCCTAACTTATTGCTGGGATGGGCCGCAGAACATATCCAACAGCAAAGGTTGTTCTAAGGGTTTCATTAAGGGTCAACAAGTCAGACTTGGACAACGTGGCAGTGGTGGAGTCTCACCTTGGTACACCGCAGCCTAAGAAGGCCTACATTGTTGACTGTGTGGAGAATGAGGGCTGAAGGTTGATGCCCTAACTCATGAAGCAGTGACAACTAGTGTAGCAAGAAGACAACAACGTTCTGGAAGATGTATTGGGTCGAGGTTTGACCATGTTTGGCTCAGTTTAACGAGCATCCTATTGGTGCCATATGGATGATCTTCAAAGGAAGATTATGTCCTGTTTGACCAACATTGACTTCTCTAGTCAAGGCTTTATTGTTGCTGTCATAAAATATCAGATTTGTATATTTGTACTATCTCTCTCTCTCTGCTGAACTATTGAAGAATATAAGAAGAATTGATCAAGGGTTTCCCCACATTGGGGTTTGTCCCTAGCTGATGCCACATCTAGTGTCCTCTTGTCTTGGCTTGTCTTCTACTGTTTATGTTTATGTTCTATCTACATTTTACTATCTTGCTAATGCGATTGCTAATCTGGATATTGATATTGGGCTTATAAGAAAATTGAAGTAAATTGCTCTTAAACATAGAACATACCAAAAATTAATAGTTTTAATCTGAAAATTTCATTTCCAGAATTTTATATGTTGAATGTATGTTTATGGGAAAGGGCATTTAAGTGAATGGGAGTGATAAGGTGAAATTAAAACCGTGTTGGGATTGTAGGAAACTTTTTATTCATCAAATTTCAATAAATGATGAATGATGAATTTAAATTTTGAATCAATTTAGAATTCTACAATGATGAATGATGAATATAATTTTTAAATCAATGTAGATTCTAGAATTATGAATATGGATCATTGTATTTTGTTATTGAATCCCATGGTGTATGGATGAATGATATATGCATTAGTATGAATGATGAGTATGGATCAATGTATTTATACTTTTATTATTGAATATGAATTTGAATATATATGTATATCTGTGTGTGTGTGTGTTAAAAAGTTATATACCTCGACTTCCATCCTAAATTTGCCTAAAATTTGAGGATACTCCCTCACGTCCCCCCTTTGTGTCTCCTCGCACTCGCGTGCCCCCATCCCAGAGTCTTGGTGGAATATTGATGAAGACCAAGGCCTTACAAGTAGTTCCCAAAGGGAAGCACCTTCAACAACAAGATTAACTATAGTTTGAATAAAATACTTAAAACCATTGCCAAGGAACCAAAAGGAAAAACAAAGAAACAAATTATGTACTTACCCAAACTAACAACGGAAGAAGGAAGGGATGAAACCCTACAACATCTTCTTTCCAAGTGGTAGACTTACCCTTCAAATGGATTGATCTTGAAAGCTTGTAGAATTTTTGAATTATCACAACAAATTTTTGATGCACCAAGAAATAAACCAAGAAAGAGAGAGCTCTAACACCAAAAACAAAAACTTCCAATAGCTAGATTTTTAACAAAATTGTATTCCCAAGGAAGTAGCCAACAACAACAACAATTTGGAATGAAAAGGGAATCTCTATATAAAGAGGATGCCTCAACATACTTCTCATTCTTTATTGTTTTTTATCTCTCTATATCTAGACAAGACAAGAAATGGAACCAAAATTCTACTAGGAGGGATTCCTATGGAATGAATCCTCCAACCAAAGAAATCAACAAAAATACAAGACAAGGTTACTTACTCTCAACGAGAGTGCTAACCTTATCAGGGAAGGACATCAGAAGACAAATGTGGGTAGCTCTGACCAATCTTTATCAAAGTACAAATGAGAATAGAAAAAGGGTGCTAAAGGAAAAGTTGAACATTATTAAAATGAACAAATATGAGATTGTAACTTCTTATCTCACCAGGATCTAGAAGGCTTGTGATGAACTTGTAGCTATTGGGGAAACTGTGAGTGTTCCAAAGCTGGTTAAAGTTGCTCTGAAAGGGTGTGTGAAGCAGTGGTTCACTTTTGTGGATGGGATTCTAGCACATCAGTAACTTACTGATTGGATTCAATTGTGGGACGATTTTATCCAAAAGAAGATCTGAGAAATCTCATTGACTGGAGGACAATGAAAGGGTGGTGAGGAGAAGGACGAAGTTTCTCTTGCTGCACAAGTGAAAAAGGGCAAAGCGAAGGCCAAGAAGAACTACACTAGAGGAGCATATTCACAGAGCAATAAGGAAAGAGACATGAGCAAAGTTAAATGCTCTACTTGTCAAAAGTTCGGGCATTTTTCCAGTTGGTTTCCTAACCAAAAGAAAGGGTAAGACTACTATAGCGACTACTGCACAGATGGAGGAGATGGCAGAGAAGTTCGAGAAAAACTTCGCCCTAGTATCTTGCCTTTTTGGAACCATCACGATAAGTGTTTGGTTCATGGACAATGGAGCATCTCGTCATATGACGGGATATCAGGAACTCTTCACCAACATAACCATGGGACCAAGAGATGTAAGTGCAGAGCTTGGTGATAAGGTTAAGTATGTAGTTGAAGGCACTAGGAGTATCAAGTTCCAGATGGACTCAGGTGGTATCATGGAGGTGAACGGGGTTTTATGTGTACTAGGGTTGGAGAAAAATCTCCTTTCTGTTTTGGCCATGGATGACAAAGCACTAGAGGTCATCTTTATAGGAGGTGAAGTGGATGTTGGAGTAAAGGGGATTGATTTTAGCAAGAAGGGGGTGATTGGTAGAAGGGAGAAGGATCTCTATCTGTTGTGAGGATAACCAGTGAAGGTTCTCATTCATGAGAGTGACAGCTAGAGGGAGATTTAGCATAGGAGGATGGGGCACCTACATTACAGAGCTCTTCCTATGGTGCAGAAGATGATAACTCATTTTCCAGAGATTTGAGTGGAGCAGGATGGAGTGTGTAAAGAGTGTGTGCTTGGCTAGCAGGCCAAGGCTGCGTATCCTCACAGTGAGACCAGGTCAAAGGGTGTGTTAGACTTGGTGCATTATGATATTTGTGGTCCTATGTCTGTGGCATCGATCACAGGGTCCTTATATTTTGCGATGTTCATGGATGATTATTCCAAGAAGACTTGGATCTACTTCCCGAAGACCAAGGATGAGGTCTTCGATCAGTTTCAGGAGTTGAAGGCTCTTGTGGAGAACTAGAAAGAGAGGAAGATTAAGGTGCTGATATCAGATAATGGGGGTGAGTATACCTCCAATGAGTTCCTGGAATTTTGCAGGTAAGCAGGAATAAGAAAGGAGCACACAGTACCTTACAACTTGTTACCCACCATTTTTTGGGTGATATCCCTAGGTGATTTTTTTCTCCACGAGCAAGTAGCCCCTTGTAGCCACCAACTAGCTAATTATGCCTTTTGTCCGCCACCTGAGCCAACCATGTGGTCCCTCGCCCATCTTCCATCATCGTATGTTTGAAGGTGGGCCTCCCGAACCTAAAGGTATGCCTTGTCATATGGTAATTGAGTATTGTAGTTTGCTTATCATGGACATTTTTGGGCATTATTAATGGGTGGATTCTACAAAAAGAATGGGTTAGGTCTATGCCCTTGTCCCATAGTCCCCTTTTGGATATTAACCTTGCATCCTAGTCCGTGGGATCTCTTTTACTGACCATGTGGCTTTAGGGATGGTATTTCATGAGAAACCTCAATTTTGGTTGCATGGTCCCGCTCCCTTATCCGCTTATATTACCCTCTTTCCACTCATTATTACCCCATTCATAATTTCTCCCATGTGGGTCCATATTACTCCACTGGGTCCACATAGGGTCAGCTTACCCCTTCCCCTTTTCTACACCTTGGGTCATGGGGCTTATGTAGATCAAGGAAGCTAATTCGAACTCCTAAGTTGTGTATAAATACAAGAAATATGAGCTTATTTGCTCATCATGACTTTGGATTGGATATTTTCCCCCTCTTGAGATTTTCACACTTTTGCTAGAGGATGAATTGGAGCTTTATGGATGAATTTTGATGTGTGGATATTGGTCTATCTTCTCTTGGAGCTTCTCTCTTGTCAATTGTGAATGGTTGGATATATTCTATTACATGTAAGTACATGCTTTTAATGTTATTCTTGTTTTACTTTGTCATATACATTGAATTGATATTATCGTTGTTCTAGGGCTAATTGTTGCATGCATTTACTGCTTAAAATTGTGGAATTTTGTCTCTATTATCGCATCTCTCAATGTATGGGGCATGTAATATGAACGAAATCTCCTAGGGGTAATTCTATCAAAGAATTTGACCTTGATAAGCCATTCCCTTTGTGCATCGAAGTATAAAACTTGAAAGATTGCTTCTCCTTGACCTAGAAGGCTAGCAAAGTGGTCTTGAGGCCGCCTTGACTAGGAATCAAGAAATCCTACTCATATTTATCATAAAATCCATTCTCCGAAAGATTAAGGCACTGATCTACCAAAAGTTGGTCACCAAAAATCACATTCTTTCACCTCCTTCTAGGTCTAGCCAAGTTGGGGTACATAGGGCATCAATTTCCCGATAAGCTAGCCCTCCAAAAAGTTCGATCTCCTAGGGTCTCCTGCACTGGTCTTTCCTTGAGCTCTCCTCCAATTTTGAAGCCATTCTGATGGTGTAGTTGGGAGAAAAGCCAAGCCCTAGCTCTGGGATAAAACTTTGCTTTAGCATCCCCAAGGCTAGTACCTCAAAGGGTCAAATTAACACCTTCAAGTGAAAATTATGTATTTCATCCTTTCCTGACCTTGTCTAGGGTAAGAACATCATTGGTTGCTATACTCATTCCCCTATCCTAGACCGGGTCCACTTGGTCTCGTGTGGTCCCATTCCTCTGAAAAGACAATTCTTCAAGAACCACTTGGGATACCCTTCACAATAAGGATTTTAGGGATTGGGAAGTTCCTTTATAAGTCATATCCCATCAGCCTAAACCTTGAATCTTCCTTTCCTTTCCCTAGAAGACTTTGTACTTCGCTTAGGAAGCAAGTAAGCCTCATCCTTCTCACTCTTCTGGGAAAGGGATTGTTTGGGTCACTCCATATCATTTCATTTACTTATCCTTCATCGGTAACTCCATAATATATCAGGTCTCCTCCCATCGGTGAAAGTCCGTAAATAGAAGGGAGCCTTAGCTGAGGTGACAGTGGGCTAAGTCTCCATTTGTTTCCCTTGGCCTAGCATTTTCCCTCTAGGGATTCCCCTTAGGCCTGTTAGAGAATCTAGGGCAAAGTAGTGTTGTGCTGATTCTCCGAGACTTGATAACAATTTGTGAAGCCTTTTTACTTTTCTTGTTATCTTATTCTTCTTCTTCTTATTATTAGTACATATGTGTGTGCTTCATCAAACTGATATCAAAACAAAATAACAAGAACACAGTGTTTGGTTATCTGCTAGGGACAAACCCTCTCCACTCTTGAGAGGAAAACCCTTTGTAAGATTTCTCCTATTGAAGCTTCTTATTTGAACAATTGCCAAACCCTAGACCCTAGACCCTTGACTAGGATATCCTCCAAGCATAAGTCAAATCCTTCCTTCTTCTGCGCTGTCACTTTCGACACATCTTCCGACACTTCTTCCGGCACTTTGTCTTCCACCACTTTGACTTCTAGGTTAGGAAACCCTAGAATATTAGGTCTTCTTTACTTCGTTATAGATAGAGGCTTCTTTGCTTTTCTTTGGAGACCTTGTAGGGTATACATCTGAATGAGGATATTCATGTTGTTGCCTTAAGCTGTTGTTAAACTCTTCTTGCACCTCGCACGTGTGACTGTTTCTAGCCCTAGAAACAATCCTATTTTCCTCGGTTTTGTCTCTCTTCCTTCGTTTGTGAGGTTACCTTCAATACTGGAGTAGGAAGAATATACCCCTGCCACTTCACTATTGATCTAGCCACAAATTGTCCCTTATCTCTTCGCACATGTGGCTGCAGAAACCCTAGAAGACTTCCCTGTACCTTCGTTGTCCTTTCTTCTTTCTGCGCTGCCCAAACATACCCTTCTTCTTGCCTTGTCTTCGTCCTAATTGTCTCCTTCTTGCTTGCGGATTTCAGAGCTTGTTGTACATTATCTTTTGGAGTGGAAAACCTCTATAAATAGAGGACTGTCCTTTCAATTAAGCCGACTTGACTATCCTTAAGGCCGACTTACAATTTTGCTCTATAATTCAATTTTACCCATTGTTTTGCTGCTTGTAGACTTCGCTGCTGCTAGGATAGGATTTGACCATGCTTGGAGGTGTTCCCTTGACCTTGTATGATGTCATACATGATGTAACATGCCCTCAAAGGGTCTCATCATAATCACATTTTGACATTGACTCTCTAGAAGCGCTTCAAAATGTGCTTGAACTATTTTCAATGAGCAAGAAACTCATTGACAAATAATACAAAAATAATTTCTCTTTTCTTGAATAAGTACAAATATCAAAATTTCATTTATGAAGACCTAGCCTAGTTACATTTCCTTCAACACTCCCTTTTAACTAGGGAGGTATTCATACAATATTACAAGGTGTTTGGCAATTTTCAATCTTGAAGAATTCACATAAGAGAAACTGGATTTGCAATCCATCTGTTATAGCATCATATTCATCAGCATTGTCATAGTGCAAGGCCTTGACTAACAACTCCATATCTTTACGAGACCAGGAGCTACAATGTTGGCGAGACCAATGATTTATAGACACCTTCGTCATTGTCTCTCAAGGTACATACCCACCCAGGTGTTCTCCGAGTATGACCTTCTAGGACTATTCTTATCTTGGGTTCCCAACCCTCAAAGAATATCGGTCCTCCTGCCTACTCTTGTCTTGGATGCCCTACACATCCTCAGAGAGTATCAGATGTCAGATTACCTAATCCTCCCATTCTTTCTTCCCAAGTGAAGACAAGAATGTTGTGTCTATCTTGTGTCTACATTTCCATTCATGGCCTTTATCTAGACTTACGGCTGTTAGTCCTGGTCTAGTGCATGATCCATGAAATTGAAAACACAATTTTCACTCCTTTGTAATCAGGGGTGATCCAAAAACTACCTCTTGATCAGGGACTTGTCAGAGCTCCCTCTTAACTGGGGACTCTTTCCTTCATCAACAACTTCTTCTTTGTGGGTCCTTCAGCTTGCTTGATCTTCTTCCTTTCTTATTGTCATGAAGTCTTCGATCGAGCTTCTTCTAGGTAGGGCACCATCCATCAATCACATTCCTTCTTGGTTTGTCATGTCATTGCTTCGTGGAAGGTGACTATCAGGTTCTTCTTGTCATATTTGGCTACTACTTTGTCATCTTGTCCATGCTTCGGAATGCTCTCCTCATGGATGCTTTATCGTACTTGTCAGGTTATATGCTTTGACCTAGTAGCCCATCATGATTTCATCATGATATTGCTTCAACATTGCTTTTCCTTTTGTTGGATGGCTTCTTCATCGCGACATATTCATAGAGTAGAATCAGTTATCTGCACCTTTTATATTTCCAAGGCCTTCATAGGTGTCAAGGGTCCTTTCTTCCTTTATCAGAGTTGTCCCACCTTCTTTCGAGAGATATCTTTCAAGGCATTTTGTCAGATAGTGATTCTTGGTGATCATGGTGTTCTTCGCATTCTTGATCTCTTTCTTCATTTGCTTCTTCTCATATAGATAGGTCAACCATCTAATTCTTCTTGTGGAAGCATTCCTTCGTTGCTTGCTTTCTGGACTTGTCAGCATTTCTTCTTGCTTCTTAGTCAACAATCTTATACTCCTTATGTGAGCATGTTCTTTTGTTGGTCTTCATTGTGTTGTGGTACATGCCTTTGATCATGTTCTTGGTGAAATAGATTCTTTCATGCTTGATCATGTTATAGAACTATACCCATGACTTAATAATATACAACTGAAAACATGACTTAAACTTTGATGCATACATACCTCATCTTGATCCTCCTTGATCATCCTTTGGTGTGGCCCTTCTTACTTCATCTTAGCCTGCCTACATATCATCCCTTTTCTTGAATTCGTGAATGGGATTCCCAATGAGACATATGCCTTGGTTCATGAACCTTCTTTTGAAGATTCCATCATAGGATCTTAAGGATCCTTACCTTACAAATATTTCTTTTTGATGATGTAGGTTTTCTAAGATTCTTATCATGATCAATCTTCTTTCATCATATATGAGGTCCTATACTAGGTATGCTTCTTCTACACGAATATCTTGAGCTATATTTGTCATGCTCCTATATTCTAGAAGATATTTCTACTTATGCATTTTTGTTCTTATCATAAATGCTATATCTACATGAGTGTCTAGAACTCTATGTACATTATGGTGGTAGATTCTAGCCATGCAATTTAGTTTATTCCTACATGCTCCTATTCTACTCAAAACTTTGAAAGAAGTCTAGATTTTGACCTAGTCATAGTAGAGATCCGGAGGATCTTCCTTCTTTTGCTTCTTTCCTTCTTGTTTCATCTCTTGAGTTATGTGAGCTTCTTTCCTCTTCCTTTTGTTATTGTTGTCCTTCTTAAGCTTAGGACAATTCCTTTTGTAGTGTCCATATTCTTGGCATCCAAAACATTGGATCTTGGACATGTCTTTGTTGTTTGTTCTTCGTGGACCAAACTTGCCAAATATACCCTTTCTTTTGGCCATGGTAGCAAATGCTTGCTCCTTTGATCCCACATCTTCTTTTGCCTTAAGTTTGGTTTCCTCTGTTTTGCATAGAGACCACATTTCACTGAGAGTGGTTTCTTCCTTCTTGGCATATATACTTGATGTGAAGTTTCCCCACTCCTCAGGTAGAGCATTGAGTACAACAATTGTCATTTCTCTGTCAGACATGACTTCCCCAAGCTCTTGAAGTTGATCTCTCATTTTAGAGATTTTCATGAAGTAGGGAGCTATTCCTTCCTTTGTTATCTTCATCTTGTATAATTCATTCCTCAGACACATTACTTCTTCGGTTGTGGATACCGATAATAGATCTACTAGCTTATCATAGATTTCTTTTGATGTCTTAAACTTGGAGACATAAGGAATGCGAGAGTCCTTGATTGATTCTATTAGAATCCTTTGAACTCTTGCCTCATCCTTATTGTACTTGGCTAAGGCTTGAGTCTGTTCCTTAGCAGGGATAGCGATATTCCCTTTGACATGCTCTATAAGTTCATTCTCCTTGAGTAGTAGATCATTCCTCTTCTTCCATGCAAGAAATTTATTGGTGCCTACCAATTTATTGCTTTCCTTGCAAAAAGACATTGATGTATATTTAGAAAGGGACATGTACTTACTTGATATATTTTTAGATGTGATGGATTTGCTTCCTCCTTGAAAGCTTGATGGCTTGTTTTCCCTAGATCTTGATGTCATTCAAGTTACCTTCTTCAAGTGGACTTTCTTGGTGATGAGGTTTTATTGAAGACTTGTAGCTTGATGTAGATCTGCTCTTCTTTGTAGGTGTCTTTATATAAGGCTTTTCTTCTAGCTTTGTAGCCCTCCTTGATGAATGATGGATTGTAGACTTCTAAGCTTGATGCTTCAACTTTGTAGATGCTTTAGTGTTCTTGAGTTGCGCTTTCCTTGATGTGTCACCTATGCTCTGATACCATGTTAGAGAATCTAGGGCAAAGTAGTGTTGTGATGATTCTCCAAGACTTGATAACAATTTGTGCAGTCTTTTTACTTTTCTTGTTAGCTTATTATTCTTCTTCTTCTTATTATTATTTCATATGTGTGTGCTTCATCAAACTGCTATCAAAACAAAATAACAAGAACGTAGAATTTGGCTCTCTACCAGGGACAAACCCTATCCACTCTTGAGAGGAAAACCTTTGTAAGGTTTCTCTTATTGAAGCTTCTAATTTGAACAATTGCCAAACCCTAGACCCTTGACTATGATATCCTCCAAACATAAGTCAAATACTTCCTTCTTCTGCACTGTCACTTTCGGCACATCTTTTGGCACTTTGTCTTCCAACACTTTGTTTTCTAGGTTAGGAAACCCTAGAATATTCGGTCTTCTTTACTTTGTTATAGATAGAGGCTTCTTCGCTTTTCTTTGGAGACCTTGTAGGCCTAGGTATACATTTGAATGAGGATATTCATGCTGCTGCATTAAGCTGTTGTCAAACTCTTCCTGCACCTCGCATGTGTGATTGTTTCTAGCCCTAGAAAAAAGTCCTATTTTCCTCGGTTTTGTCTCTCCTTCCTTCGTTTGTGAGGTTACCTTCAACGCTGGAGTAGGAGGCATTTGTAGGCCTAATTACTAGCCCAAACCATGAAGAATATATCACTGACACTTCACTGCTGATATGGCCACAGATTGTCCCTTATCTCTTCGCACGTGTAGCTGCAGAAACCCTAGAAGACTGCTCTACACCTTCACTATCCTTCCATCTTTCTTTGCTGCCTAACAGACCCTTCTTCTTGCCTTGTAGATTTTGTTGCTGCTATGAGAGGATTTGACCATGCTTGGAGGTGTTCCCTTGACCTTGTATGATGTCTTACATGATGTAACATGCCCTCAAAGGGTCCTATCATAATTACATGTTGACTTTGACTCTCTAGAAGTTCTTCAAAATGTGCTTGACCTATTTTCAATGAGCAAGAAACTCATTGACAAATAATGCAAAAATAATTTCTCTTTTCTTGAATAAGTACAAATATCAAAATTACATTTATGAAGACCTAGCCTAGTTACATTTCCTTCAACAAGGTCCCTACTAGTTTGAGCGGAAACACAACCCTCAATAGAATGGGGTTGTTGAGAGGAAAAATAAGACCATCATGGAGGTAGCGAGGGCAATGACCTATGATCAGGAGTTGCCTATGTTCTTGTGGGCGGAGGCCTGCAATATTGATGTGTACGTACAAAATAGGAGTCCTCATCTAGTGTTGGAGGACGTGACTCTTGAGGAGCCGTTTTTAGGAGTTAAACTAGACGAGTCATTATTTGGTAGTTTGGTTTATGTCCACATTCCCACAGAGAAAAGGACTAAGTTCGAGCCCTCATCTGAGACAGGTGTGTTTGTTGGCTTTAGTGAGGTCTCAAAAGCCTATTGAGTCTACGTTCTAGGATAGAGAACACTGATCTTGAGTCGG
Organism: Pinus taeda; assembly: GCA_000404065.3. Taxonomy (NCBI): domain Eukaryota; kingdom Viridiplantae; phylum Streptophyta; class Pinopsida; order Pinales; family Pinaceae; genus Pinus; species Pinus taeda. The sequence goes on along the minus strand of APFE030631021.1, from coordinate 215,610 downwards.
GATGTCAAATTTGATGAGGACAGGACACTTAGGCGATCTCATGCAAGGGAGTCGGCAATGGTAGAGGACCAGGGCCGAGAGGATCCTAAGGCCGAGTAGGGACCAACATGATCCATGTGGATATTTGGCCACCTGCCTATTCCACTTGGACCCCAACACTGTTCTTTCAGTTTCATTAATTGTAGCACAATTTACTATTTTTGGCAGTTTTTCGGGTCTTGAATTTCTGGAGTCATTTTGAGGCCTTAAACGATATTTTTTTGAAAACAGGAAAATGCATGGCCTTGGGTACGAGTTTGTAGTCGAAATTTGTATTCCTCGGATAAATCTTTCTAGCGAGGTATTGTATGCGTCAAACGAAGATTGGATGCCAAAGTTACGACCCTGAGAAGTTGGTGTACCGCCTAACTCCAACAGGGCCAACAAACTTTTGGCGCTTCATCTCCTAGGGTTAGATTTTTGGATGTTTAGGATTTTCTCTTGTTTCTCAATAATAAAAAGGCCTTCGAGCCTCATTGGAACACAATTCAGAAGGCATGTGGTTGACACATCTCTTCGCAGAGATCAACTACCATCGCCTGAGCTAGTTTGTTTCTATTCTGCATGTAAACACTTTCCAATACTTGTTTTTAATGAACTGAAGTTCAGTTTTCATTGTAGCTCTGTGTTTCTGTTTAAATTTGTATTTCATTTCGTTCTTGCATAAATTTGGATCAGTGGTATCAAAGCAGTCTACTCTTTCTTTGTTTTTCTGTGCATGTCCCCAATGAATTCAGGGTATAAGGAGTTAGGACTTGAACTTGTTGAACCCTTGGAAGATCGGCCTTGCCGACCTCCCATGGCGGACACAAAGAAAGACAAGGGAGCTAGAGATCCTTTCAAAATTTTGTTCGAAGAAGCCCTTGAGCGATAAAGAAACAAGATGATGGATAACTTTTCCCAGATCCTTCGGCGAGTGTCAGTGGGCGAAGCATATGTTGAAATTATGATGTTCTTTGCTGTTACAATCACTTAAATCCAGAACTTATTTATGCTGCAAAATAAGTTAAGTAATTGTAAATAGAACATAAACCATATAAAGCATATGCACAATGGAAGAGAGTCAAGAACTCAATGAGACACAGAGAAGTTAGGTCAATGAGACACAGAGAAGTTAGGTCAATGACCAAGGCAAAACCCAACTAGATTTTTCTTCTATTAGAAATCAATTGTTCAGTAGAGATACAAAGTACAATGAGCGAATGAAGAAGTTCACGCAAATATGAAGATGATCTTTGATAGCAGTAGCTGATGCTAACACTAAATCACTCTAGCTCTCCAATATCGGCTCTTGCTCTTCAAGACTCTCTCTCTCTTTCTCAATCTTCCTCTAGACTCTCCAACTCTCTCTTTCTCAAGTTTGAATTCTCCTTTCACAAGCACAAGTGTGTCAAGTGAGGATGAGAGGCACAAATATATAGGAAGAGCAAGGAGTAACTTCTATGCCTTGAGTAGTTACATATGCCAAAATAGGAGTGTAACTAATGCCATAAAGGAGAGGAGTGTAACTTATGCATTTAGGAGAGAAGTGTAACTTATGCATTAAAGAGGTGTAAGAGGAATCTTTTTATGACGAGTCATTAAAGTGTGTAAGAGAGTGTAAGAGGTGCCTAAGAGCATTAAAGAGAGAGGAATGAATCCATTAAAAGAGAGAGAACAACAAATGCATTAATTGAAGGGAGTTACATATGATATGATTGAGTCTCATGATTGAAAGACTTGAATTTCTTTTTAATAATAATATAATAATATCATAAAGAGGATAATAATAATAATAATAATAATATTGATGATTAAGTTAAAAATTAGACAATTGAGATTGGTTAAGGACAAGTTAAGTGATTTTCCATTATATATATATGACTACAGATTGATGGAAGGTGATTTACTATTTTTGGAAAGTCATGGTTGCAAAGATAGACATGAATCTCTACTTTTAGAATGTCACTTTAGAAAGGTTAGAAATGAACTTTTGTTCAAGGAAATTCATCCCATAGCTGCCAATTTTCAACAACATATTCATCCGGCAGCCACTTCAGAGGTGGCATCCCTTCAAGGTACAAGTTAACTTTGACATTTGTATATTTGAAGGGCAGATAGATGCAAATGTTGTAGATAAATGGTTAAATCTACTAGAAGAATATTTTTGGTCCAAATTTTTACTATAGGGAAAATATTACTTTTAGACTCCTCAAGGCCACCCCCACGTCAAGGATTGGTGGGAAACCTACTGTGAGCAAAGGGACGAGACGGAACCCTCACAATGTTTCAACCACACCCACTTGGAATTATTTTCGAGATGTCTTTAAGGAACAATATTACCCTATTGGGAGCTATGAAGATAAATACATAAAATGGACCACACTGCAGCAGAGAAGGGACCAGAATGTGTTGGAGTTCACAAATATTTTTCATACCTTTCGTACGAAGTTGGGTATCAAGGATTCTGAGCAACATATGGTACTCAAGTATCGTGGCTATCTATGCAAATACATCTAGGACTAGATGGAGTTCCTGGACATCTCCTCACTTGGCACCGCATACCGATATGCTGTCAAGATCGAGTAGAAATTTAAGTAGAAGCATGACTTTGGATCTGCAAATCAAAAGCAAGGAAAAGGCACCCCAAACCACAAAACAAAGTACAAAACCAAGGTGGGGTGACCCAAACTCAGGAAAGTGGTGTGAGTTCCACAAGAGCCCCACTCACAACACAAATGTGTCGCACCAAGAATTCACTAGTGGCCGAGCTGAAGACTTCAGAGTCAGATGCATGTTCCGACTCTAATTCAGGATTCGACAAGTGGAATGACAAAGGGAAGTAGGTTATTGATGCGGAGCCCAACGCCACCACTAAGCTCCAGAGGATTGTGCCCAAATATCCAGAGGAAGGGGAGCGCCTCTTCCATTCACAGATGTGGGTGAAGGGGTCTCCGTTGTAGTTCTTTGTCGACATCGAGAGCCAAAAGTGTTGTTTTTCCACGATATTGGTTTCTAGGATAGAATCTTAAATCACTACGCTACCAAACAAAATAGCACAACAAGTCTACTTTGCACAGTGGAATATAAACAATAGTGAATTTACTAGTGCACAAAATATACAACTTTTTACACAAATATGTACAGTAACCCAACTTTGTTATATTAATCAACCTGCATAATTCAACAGTCAAGGGCTCTTGTACCAGGGATATTGGCCCTCATACATCCATTGATACAAGGATACAAAACTAGGGCTTTGTGTTAGTCCATCGACAACCAATCTACCCTCAACAAGATATTCTGATCATCTGGCTGTGGCGCACTCTCTTAGCTCCTCTCGTTCGTACCCTGTACCAGCTCGGTCCTTCAGCGCTCGATCTGCAACACCTGCCTCTATCAATGCTTCAAGTCCATTTGGCCACTAAACCTTGTTTATCCAATCTGCTTAGTAGTTGTGCCTTAGTCCATCAAGGGCACAACACATCGAGACTTTTGTTGAGTTGTTCACAACTCCTTTTGTGAACAACTCACAACTTCCCACTGCTCCTCCTCAGCTACTCAGGGATTTCATCCCACTATAGTCTTCTTGCGCTACTCCAATGAAGACTAACATAGGGTATGAAGGGATGGCACCTATCACTGCAAGATGTCCATCTCCCACAATGAAAACACGGGCTAGGAGGATTGCCCATCTTCTGATATAGATGTCCTTCTCCACATGACAAGTCTAGGGCTACTCAAAACTGCTCCTGGCTTATCAGAGCCTTGAGCTCTTCTTTTTCCACTCTAGCAACCACCTAAGTCCATGAAGATGGTGCACACCGGGCTCCAACTTGGTTACTATCATGTTGCCCTCCAATACACCATAAATGCCCAATCCACTGTCCACACTTGGTCCACTCTCACGTTGCCCTCCAACAGACCACGAGTGACCAATCCTTGTTGTAGCATCTACTCTTGGTTAGGGCATCCAACCACTATGGTAACCCTTCCTCTTGGCTTCTAACCGACTTCTCACACACTTGTCCTCTTCTAGGATACACATCTAATTAACATTCATCCATCATTAAGGAGTCATCTACAACATATTGTTGTTGCCTCCTTGCCTTGGCTTTTGTGCACTTGCAAGTCTGGTTAGGACACCCTGAACATCCCTCAAAGGCTCAACCCTTGCTCCAAACATGGTGTATCCTTCTCCCATTGGTCTCCTCCCTTGCTGCTTCCTTCTAGGCCTTTCACCACTTGAATAGGGCTTGAGGTTGATCCTTAACACACCCAATAGTAGCCTTGTACCAACAACACCCTACAACAGTCCCAAAACCATGGAAGTGATCCCCATTCCGGCTGCAGCCTTCCTATGTTGACTGTGGTTGAGTTAGGAGGGTACTCCTAAGCCTCTCAATCCCATCCAATTAGCCCTCCAACTCACTGTTGTAATCATCACACGTCTATGGCCCAAAAAATTACTTTATACACTAATAAAACATGCAGACACAAACCTAAACATACTTGGTTTGCTGCGGCTTGATCTGGCAGATGAGACACACAAAATTGCCCTTATGTCACCTCCCGACTGCCTTAGAGATGTGGCTTGTTCCACAGAAGAATCCACACCTGAAATATCATAGGTATCCTCTCCAAACTTGGCTATGTAGTCTCCTTTATCTTGCCTCAGATCCACATCCCAAATCGTAGAACTAATCTATGATGTGAATACTCTTAGTGTTAGTTTTTGGTAGCATTGGATGTGCTCTAGCCATGAAAATTGGTGGAGAGGCTAAGGAACATGAGTTCTAAAGAACCCAGAAATCGTTTAGTGAAATTCCACTCGGTTTGTATTTTATTAAAATAATTAATATTTTTAATAGAGTTCCTAAGTCTAAACTTAGGAAAATTAAAGTACTAATGAGTATTAATCAAAATATGGGTGAGAATGTTCTAGAAAGCAGATCAAGTCAAGTTTTTAATCTTAGCCGTTGATTAGAGACTTAATCTCGGCCATTGAAGTCTCAACGAGAAAAGTATAAGGAGGCTTGGGGTTCATTTAGAAACACACACGAAGAGAATGAATTGATCTGGAGTTTGATTTCTGGGGCTAGGAAGCTGAGAAATTTGAACTGAGTGATCATTTTGCAACAGAGGGGTAGAGATAGTTCAGGAATATTGGGTAGAGAGGCGGGGAGCCATTAGTGGAGGCAACGCAGCATCTAGAGGTGTTGATTTTGGGTAGCATCAGATGTGCTCTAGCCATGAAATTTGGTGGAGAGGCTACGGCACATGGGATCTCCAAGATCCATAAATCGTTTGGAGAAATTCCACCCGGATGAGGAGTTATTAAAATAATTAATATTTTTAATGGGTTCCTAAGTCTAAACTTAGGAAAATAAAAATATTAATGTGTCTTAATAAAATATGGGTGAGAAAGTTCTAACTGACGAGGATCAAGCTAGTTCTAATCTTAGCCGCTGATTAGGGACTTAATCTCGGTTGTTGATTTGTCAATAGGAAAAGTATAAGAGGAGGCTTGAGGGTCAGTTGGAGATACACCAAGAGATCATAGAATTCAATTTTCTGGGGCGAGGCTTGCTGAGGAAATCGAGTTAGTGATCAGAGTTGCAGTGAGGGGCAGTTCAACAAGGGATGTTCATTTGAGGTTGAAGAATACATAGCAAAGAGGCAGCGCAGTGCCGGGAGAGACAACGCAAGCCTTAGAAGGGCTGACGCAGAGGACGCAGAAGGCGTAGAGGCTGGCGTTGGGCCTCAGAGGCAGCGCTGGGGAGATTATGTGGGACAGACTTATTGTAGATCAGTAGATTCTAAGCCGGGAGAGAGTGACGCAGCTCTTAGAGGAATGATGTAGTTCCAGAGCAGTGTTTGGTGCAGCTTTCACTGTCCAGCATAGGGAACAGCCAGAGTCGCTGTGGGGTTTGATCATCCGGTTGCTCGTTTGCTGGAATATCTGTCTCCGTATAGAGGTACTACTGCAGAGGATATTCTCTGTTAGGTTAGCCATTTCTGGCACCCTAGTTGTATTCACGAATTTGCTTAATAATACAAACCCTCTATATACTACACTAGTTTTCTCGAATTGGGTTTTTCCGGGGATGATTGTCCAAAAATAACGATGTCCCTTGTGTTATTGTCTCTGTTTATTTCAGTACATGATCTGTATATTTGTGAAGGTTGCAATAGTGTTTACTTCGATGTTTATGCACTTAAATAACTTGTTAATGTAAAGAACAAGTAGGAGATTGTAAACCAATAATTGCAGTAGGGGTTCCTGATGTGTTAGATTAAGGAATTTTCACAAGAGGGATTGACGCTAGGCTAGTCTGTGCCCACTTAGTCTTGATGAAGAGCTAGAAGGGCCAGCGCAGAAGTGAGACTGCCCTCCACGCAGAAATCTGAAATTGTCGGAATAGCCAGGAGAGGTTGACGCAGAAGCTTCAGGAGGCAGAAGAGACAGCGTAGGGTTGATGCAAGGTCTATGTAGGGCCAATACAGAGATAACTAAGGTTAGCCAGTTCTACTGCCGAATCAGCCAGAATCTGCTGGGTGAAGTGAGGTAATATCACTCAGTTTTCCACCATTATATTTTTTCTCTGTCACTGGATTGCCAAGAGGGCATCTAACATTGTATTCAAAACTACTACTTAATAATAGAAAACCCTCAGCTGCTACACCAGTTTTCCTGCATTGGGTTTTTCCGGGGACTATTTTGTCCAAAAATAACTGTATCCTATGTATCTTGTTCTTTGCTCAGTTTCTTGTTTCATGTAATCAAATTAAATTGGTGTAGGCAATGGAAGTAATTTACTTCAGTATTATTCAGAAAATAACTTGATGATGTATATTAAAATCAAGTAGGAGAAGTAAATTCAGTTTTTCTGCAGTAGGGGTTCCTTGAGTGTAGGAATTTTTACATGGTATAGGAGCATTGATTTTGAAATAGGAAGAGCAGATCTAACGCTGAGTAGAGAGGCCAATAGATGCATTTGGCAACAATTTGAATCCCCTTGAAGGGATTGTGCAGTCCTTGCCGGGAAGGCAAAGATTTAGAGGAAATCTCTCTCTGAGAGAGTCGACAGAGGTACGATTTCCAGTTCGTGAGCTTGTAGAAGCAAAGGGAGTGACGCACAGTGTTTGAAGGGCGCAGTTTCTGTCGATGCAGAAATATGTCGGAAAAGAGTAAAGACACATGGAAGGGGAATTTTCTCCTCAAAGGACTTTTCTTGCCAAAAGTCTGAATTTTTTACTTGTCAGGAAGCAGACCAGTGTTGAGCAGTGGCTAGAGGAGTCAATTCGATAGTTTGGGTGAGATGGCATCACATGGTTTCAGAGATCAGGATAGGTTGGAAGGAGCTTCCAACTATGTCATATGGAAGGCTAGAACCTTAGTTGTTCTGGAGGAGTACGATCTCGAAGCTTACGTTAGGAGTGTTGTGGTTGTTCCTGCATACAACGATTAGAAGAAGAAGTACAAGGCTGAGCAGGGAAAGGAAAAGAGGTTCATACTCGATGGAGTTTGAGATCATGTGGTCTCACTCTTGCAGGGCAAAGATACAGCCCAAGAGATGTGGGAAGCTTTGTCTTCACTGTATGAAGGTTCTTTCGAACAATGGAAGATGTACTTAGAACAAAAGCTGCAGCGGACATTGATGCAAAAGGGAGAAGGGGTTAACTCCTATCTTCAACATCTGCAGGAAACTTGAGACCAACTTGCTGCAGTGAGGTCTACTCCTCAGTCTACCGCAATGGTAAGGACGACCCCGAATGGAGTCTCAAATGAATGATAAGTCTTCATCCAAAGTATATTGGGAAGGGAAAGACTACCTTCATGGGAGGAGATGTGGGCATCCCTTCAACATGAAGAATTAAGGACGGATCTGGTTAAGGTAAACCTTAATGGCAGTTGTGGGAGTGGCAAGAAGGCCAAGGAGGAAGAGGAGAATGCAGCTCTAGCATCAAAGGGATAGCAGAAGCAGAAGAAGGACATTCCAAAGGTGAAATGTTTCAGATGTGGCGAGGTGGGCCACTTTGCATCCCAATGTCCTTTGAAGCAAAAGGATAAGGATGAGAAACATGATCCTAAGGCTGCTCCAGCAAAAATTGACGAAGATGAGTTTGCCATGAGTGCCCATGCATCTCCGGGAGGGAAATGGGGCAATAGTGAACTGTAGTTGGGAGGACTACATGTGGGAAGGATCCTTGAGGAGTCCACCTCTTGGATCGATTTCTTGGTACAAGAGGCCGAGATTTAGCAGTAGCGAGATGGACTTAGTGTCAGATGATGCAGTGGGTTGTTTGGAGAGATAGATGCAGTAGCCTGAGACTAGAGACTGATCAGCGCAGAGAAAGGTTGGCAGCAATGCAGGTGGCACAATGCAGAAGTCAACAACAACGCAAAAGATTCAGAGGGTCAGAGAATAGTAGCAGTTAGTTTCCAACATTCACATGGTATTATGTTGAACACAGTTAGTTCAGAAATTTTGGATTCTTTTTCTGTTGTTGAGTAACAACAATTGGAAAATGACGCATTGCAGAGCTAGATGTGGCAGTGTTAGCAGCAGATGCAGAGGGAGATGTAGTACAAATGCAGCAGTGGTGGTGTCATGGCCAACAGTACAGTAGTAGGAGTAACACAGTGTTAGTGGCATCAACAATGCAGAAAGGAGATGCTTAAGAGATAGAGCAGCATGTAGTTGGACATTGTTGCTAGAGCACATTCCTTGCTAAGAGGGAGTGTTAGTTTTTGGTAGCATCAGATGTGCTCTAGCCATGAAAATTGGTGGAGAGGCTAAGGCACATGAGTTCTAAAGAACCCAGAAATTGTTTGGTGAAATTCCACCCAAATTGTATTTTATTAAAATAATTAATATTTTTAATGGGGTACCTAAGTCTAAACTTAGGAAAATTGAAGTATTAATGAGTCTTAATCAAAATATGGATGAGAATGTTCTAGAAAGCGGATCAATTTAAGTTTTTAATCTTAGCCGTTGATTAGAGACTTAATCTCGGTCATTGAAGTCTCAACGAGAAAAGTATAAGAAGGAGGCTTGGGGTTCATTTAGAAACACACATGGAGAGAATGAATTGATCTGGAGTTCAATTTCTGGAGCTAGGAAGCTGAGAAATTTGAACTGTGTGATCATTCTGCAGCAGAGGGGCAGGGATAATTCGGGAATACTGGGCAGAGAGGTAGAGAGCGACTAATGGAGGTAGCACAACATGTAGAGGGACTGACGCTGGGCTAGTCTGGGCCCACGCAGTCTTGACGTAGAGCCAAAAGGGCCAGCGCAGAAGTGAAACTGCCCTCCACACAGAAATCTGAAACTGCCGGGGAGCTGCCGGAACAACGCGAAGAGGTTGACGTAAAAACTCCAGGAGGCAGAAAAGACAATTTAGGGTTGACGTAGGGCCTACGCATGGCTAATGCAGAGATAGCCAAGGTTAGCCAGTTTTGCTGCCGAAGCAGCCGGAATCTGCTGGGTGAAGTGAGGTAATCTCACTCAGTTTTCCGCCATTATATTTTTTCTTTGTCACCGGATTCCCGGGAGGGCATCCAACATTGTATTTAGAACTATTGCTTAATAATAGAAAACCTTTAGAGCTGCTGCACCGGTTTTCCCGCATTTGGTTTTTCCGTGGACTATTTTGTCCAAAAATAACTATGTCCTAGTATCTTGTTCTTTGCTCAGTTTTTTGTTTCATGTAATCAAATTAAATTGGTGTAGGTTGCAAAAGTAATTTAATTCGGTATTATTGAGAATATAACTTGATAATGTATATTAAAATCAAGTAGGAGAAGTAAATTCAGTTTTGCTATAGTAGGGGTTCCTTGAGTGTAGGAATTTTCACACTTGGGATATGCTTAAATGACTTACACTCACCTTGTATTTATATGCAATACAAGGGCTCCAACAAATCATCCAAAAGGGTTTGAAAACTTGTCTTTAGGCCTCTTCACCCTAGGCTTACTTGATCTCTTCTTGTGCAAGCCCACACACAAACATCAAAAATTAATTTCTCCTCATAGACAACTCGGATTTCGATGATTTTCGATGTGTCTGGTTCGTCTCAGCATCCTCTATCATCTCCATCCAGCACATGTCAAATTCTCTCCATGGTTTTGGCCCCAACATCGATGGGTACAAAACCCCAAGCTTGGGTTTGAAGCTCACAAAAGACTTTTTTGTGCCAAATCCTCCACAACCCTCAAGCCTAAGGTTTGGAGTACCTCCCAACCTACAAATCTCAACGAAAAGAACCTTATCTCAGCAGAGGTCGTTAAACGTTTGGGCCTCCCGACCACACCACACCTGCAACCATATACCATTTGATGGCTCCACCAAGGACGAGATCTTCGCATCAAACAATAGTGCCACTTGCCCTACAACATTAAGTCCTTCACGGATGAGGTATTGTGTGATGTTGCTCCTCTTGAAGTTTGTGAGTATTATTAGGCCAACCATACTTGTTGAAGTGTCATGTTGTGTATGAGTCTAGGCCTCACACTGTTCTTATCACTTTGGGCAGTAAGCTATATAAGATACTGGAGGTAGCCTCGCCTACCTCCATTTCTTTGATCTTTGCTAAGCAATGCAACAAGATCATCTCCCAGACTGGGAAATTTCTTTTCTTTTTGGTTCCCACTCAAAATAAGGGGAAGACCGTGGCCACATTGATGGCCCCTGGGAATGGTTCCTCCACGCAACATAAGCAGGGGTATCTTTGCACTATTAGGTCGACATTCAATTGATCTGACTCCCGGAGCACCCACACTCAATGGGCCGATATACTGCTGCTCTTTGTTGGAAAACGAAGAAATCAAGTGACAGATCTAAGAATTCCTACAAAAAGGGCACATTCGACCAAGTTCCTCACCTTGTGGGAGCTCGATTGGACTCATGTAGAAGAAGGATGGGACCTGGAGACTCTGCATCGATTATCGGGCACTAAATAAAATCATTGTCAGGAATAGGTATCCAATCCCACAGATTGACGACCTTCTTGACTAGCTCTAGGGGGCAAGTATTTCAACAAGATTGATTTGAAGTTTGGCTGTCACTAGGTTCCAATAGAACCCACAGATATATGGAAGACTGCCTTCAAATTTAAGGAGGGCCTTTTTGAGTGGTTGGTTATGCCTTGCGGATTGACAAATGTCCCTGCAACTTTTATGAGGCTAATGAATGACATCGTATGATCCTTTACCAACTCGTTTGTAGTTGTATATCTGGACGACATCCTCATCTTCAGGAAGAATTTGGAAGAACACTTGCAACACATTTGACAAGTCCTTCAAACCTTGCGGTAGCACAAACTATGTGCCAACTTGGAGAAATGCACCTGTGGCATGACCCAAGTCCAATATCTGGGTTACATCATTGATGAGTAAGGCATGCATGTGGATTTCACTAAGATCCAAGTCATTTGGGATTGGCCAGCCTCGACCACTCTAACAGAGCTTCGCAACTTTCTGGGCCGTGCCAATTTTTATCGGAGGTTTGTGTTGGGATTCTCTCATATCACTTGGCCTTTGAGCCTAGTTACCAAGGGCAGAGCGAAAGCAAAGTTTTTCTGTTCTGAGTCCCAACAGAATCCGTTCGTTAAGTTGAAGCTCCACCTTTGTTCTGCACTTGTACTCACATTGCCAGGTCTGTAACAACCATTTGAAATTGAGACTGATGCCTCTGACTATGCTATTGGTGCAGTTCTCACCTAATAAGGGCATCCGGTGGCCTATCACAGTGAGACACTTTCTGACACAATTTGAAAGTACCCCACTTGTGATAAAGAGATGTATTCCATTGTGTAGGCTTGTTGACAATGAAAACATTATATTCTAGGGATGGAGACGGTCATCCACACATATCACCAACCTCTTCAATTTATACAGACATCATAAGGGAAGTTGTAGAATTATCGCCATTAAAAGTGGTCCACATTTATGCAACAATTCCATTTGAACATTAAATACAAGAAGGGTAGTACCAATCATGTTGCAGATTGCCTCAGTCAGCCCCTAGTTGCAGCACTGACAACTGTTCTCAAGTTTTATGGCCACAAGACCTTTAGATGGCCACAACTATACAAAAATGATCCAAAGTTTGCCACCACATATCAGATGTTAGTGGATGGAAAGCAAGTTCTAGACTTCCAACTCCAGAACACATTATTATGCTACCTGGGCCATCTTTGTGTTCCTTCAAGTGAGCGTGCCAAGTTGATTTGGGAGGCGCACTATAGTCGGGTTGCATGACACTTTGGTGTAGAGAAGACAGTGGTAGTACTGCAGAAGTATTTTTATTGGCCAAATATCTGACAAAATGTTGGAAAATACATTAGATCCTGCACTGCATATGCCATCGCCAAGCCCACCATTAAGAAGGAAAGTCTGTATACTCCTTTGCCTACACCTAGCCAGCCTTGGGAATCCATTTCCATGGACTATATGTCTTGCTTTCCTTCTACCAAGCATGGCAACGATTGTGTATTTGTGGTCGTCGAAAGATTTTCTAAGATGGCCATATTGGTTGCTTGTAAGAAGAGTATCATAGCGCAAGCCACTGCCAAACTCTTCTTTGAATGAGTGTGGGTACATTTTGGGATCCCGCAGACCATTATATTAGATTAAGATAGTAGGTTCCTGAGCACATTTTGGTCGAGCCTCTAGTCATAATTGGACACCAAGGTCACTAAGATGACTACATTCCTTCCCAAGACTGATCGCTGGCCAGAGGTTGTCAATAGTGTGAAAATTTCTAAACAGAAATTCTATTGCTGCAGTAACTGATTTATTTTACCTACTTATTTTCCAATAAGTTATTTACGAAATATCTTCAGTAAATATTAAATAAATTCTACCGTAGATATCACACCATTATACAAAAACAAATACATGCACAAGAATCAAACACATCAACATAGTTATTTTTGGACAATTGTCCCCGGAAAAACGCAATGCGGGAAAACCGGTGCAACAGAGGAGGGTTTTATTAATCTTTAGCAACAATCACTTTTACAGAAGGATTTTACATAGATACTGGGAGAAAACACCTGAGAATTTTCTCTGAGACTTTTTGACACCCTAGAGGAGTTCCTTTCCCAACTGCATCATCTTGCTTAGCTCTGTGTTGCTCTGTCCTTCACTACGTCATCCACTGCGTCTCTGATCTGCGTCTCCCTCTGTGTTGTCTCTCAGGGTCCCTGCGTCACCCCTTCTAAGCTTCCTAATTGCTGCTAGTCACTCCCTCTTCCTCCACCCTGCAACTCTCCCTTTGAAATCGATTTTCCTTTTCTCTGAAAAATCGATTTTCCTTGGGATACTGAGTATCTGCTGGTGTGTCTCCAAATGACCCTCAAGTCTTCTCTTATACTTTTCCTATTGATGAATCAATGACAGAGATTAAGTCCCTAATCAACGGCTAAGATTGAAATAGACTTGATCCTCGTCTCTTAGAGGCTTCTCATCCTTATCTTTATTAACACCCAATAATATTTTTATTTTCCTAAGTTTAGACTGAGGAACCTGTTGTCGCGCAGATTGACACGACAACGCTCAGACCGGGGGCTGTCACTCTGATCCCCGATCCCTCCGTTTAAGCCTGTCTCCCGCGGCTAAGGGGGGTAGACCCTGTGAGATGATGAAGACCAACTGTCGACCAGTTGGTTGGGAGACACGAGACACGATTTAAGATAAGCACTAAAAATGGTTTAATTAGTTAGCAGACCAGTGCCTTGATGATTACTTGACAGATGTTGCGAATGGTACACAACGATCATTTATCATTAAATAACTTTGAACAATGCCAGATATCCAATGAAATCACAATGACCAAAACAACGTCCAGCAACTGAAGACCTCGACAAGATAAATTGCTCAAAATCACCACAAGAATCGTAAGATATAAACCAGATATCAATTTCGCGTCTCGACTTGAAAATTCCAGAAAAGATAATATTCGAAAACCACTGAATCATGCAAAAATAATTTTTCACAAAATTTTTATATTTTTTGGCTTTTCTAACAAGAATTTGACTCGAAACAAAATTTTAAAATTTAATTTACAATACCCTAAAAAATAATTTTTTTTTTAATTGATTTTTATATTTTATATTTATTTTTTATAAGATAAAACAAAAATTATTTTAACTCTAGACTAATCCTAACCAAAATAAGAGAATCAAAATTTAAAACTTAAAGTCCTAAACTAAAACCCTAAAAGAGCCTTTTTTTTTTTTTTTTTCGAAAAAAACAAAAGTAAACAAAATTTTATTTAAACTAATCTTAAATTTCAAAACCCTAAACTTAATTAATTATTTAATTTATTTTTTTTTTGTAAACAAAATCTTAAAAAAAAAAAAAAAATCTAACTTAAATTTAAATCTAAAACTAAATCAAAATCCTAAAACCCATTTTTTTTTTTTTTATTTTAAATGAAACTAAACAAAAAAAAAAAAAAATAAATTGAAGTCTAAAAAAATCAAAACGAAAAATTTGATAACTAGATTAAAACCTAAACTATGCGACCCAAAAAAAAAATCGAAACCATACGTAACTAAGTTAAACAAGTAAATAAAAAATCGATTTTTATTAAAAAAAATGAAAACTTAAACCTACGCTACCTGCTACCTGCTACGCATACGACTAGCCATACGAAAATCAAAACCTAAGCTAGCATTCAACGCATGAAATCACACTGGCCCGAAATTACCTGCGCTGATCGAATCGATTAAAATCGGATTGATTTCGGGCTGAAACCACGGGTATTTGTCAAATATTGAAATCGTTTTTGTTTGGTTGAATGTGCTTTGCAGGTTTGGTCGACGGGAGGTCGATGGCGAGAAATGGAAACGCGAGGACGTCGAGGGCAGAGATGGATGGCAGCAGACTGCGGGTTTGGGGTAGCAACAGTGAGGAGAGGTGAGCTGCAGCAAGGCGGACTATATGTGCCAAAATCGGATGAAGGGCGGGTTTCAAACCAGCAAACGAACGCATGGGAAACCAGGTCGAAGAGCTTTAAATTTTTTTTTGATTTTGCAGGGAGATCGATGAAGGGTCGGAGGATCGATTGGGAAATAACGCAGAAAAGAGTTTCACAACGGTGACTGCAGTCGGCTTCGAGGTTTTTTGTTGGCGGACAGAGGAGAAGCACGCTGAAATGATTGGAAAGAATGGGTATAAACGCTGATCGCAAGCCTGAAATGAGACTGAAAACGATTTTGTGCCCACGCTGGCCCGTGCAGATGAAATCAACGGAGAAATGGGGTTGATCTTGCTGTTTGACTGCACAGGTGATGGCAACACATTCGTTTTGTGAATGAAAAGTCGAGCAGCAGGCAGCGTGAGGAGGAAGGGCAATAGCTGACTGATCAAGATTTTAAAATTTTCCTGCCCCAACTTGCTTGATAAAACCCTGAAAATTTCATACAACCTGCACCTGCAATCTGTAATAGAACACCCAAAAATAATATGTGCAGGAAACCCTAAGTCAGAAAAAAAAAACTTGAAACCCTAAAACATTTAAATAATTTACAGATGTGGCCCCTTAACAGCCAGATTCAACAATAAGCTCAGAAAAATATTCAAAGAAATATTGATTTTCAGATTTTCACTGTGAAAACTTCAGAAAAATCTCTTATGCAAATTAAAAATAAACTGAATGATAGACCCAGGATCAAATCCAGCTGGGCTCAGCAAAAATGCTTGTGGGAGTTGGCTGGTTCAGCCAAGAACTTCCCCGAACGCCCACAAAATCCCTTCAGAAAATGTTTTCTGCACAGCTCAAAACAACCATCAGTAAAGAGGGCAAAATGCTGCTAGATCTCAGGAAGTAATGGAGATACTTGCCATTACTTCAGAAACCCTAACAGCATTCAAACCCTAGTACGTGAACAAGATACCTGTGCTCACAATACTCTACAAAAAGGTATTATTAACAGCTGAAAATAACATATACAGAAAATTTAAACAATCTCACAGCGTTTCAAGAGAGTAACACCAGCAAGATATGGACCCCAAAGTCTTCTTTATTAACCAGAAATAGATTTACAAGAGAGCTTCTTTAGTTCTTTGACTCACAGATCCCATGATCTGAAATGACCTCCTAAAACCCTATATAAAGGAAATGATCCCAACGGCTAGTTCGAGTGATCCATGTTGAAATGATCTCGACCGTTGATGAGGATCAAGACATCTCTTGATCTCATCCGTC